>SJYV01035026.1:36-21338 GCA_006410875.1 Neotragus pygmaeus | reverse complement strand
GGGATGACAGAGGATGAGATGACTGGATGGAATCACCGACTCAATGGACATGAGTCTGAGTGAACTCCGGGAGTTGGTGATGGACAGGGAGGCCTGGCGTGCTGCAATTCATGGGGTCACAATGAGTCGGACAAGACTGAGCGACTGAACTGAACTGAAGGAAGATTTATTAAATAAGTTGCCATTTCAAAAGACAGTTTAAGAAAGTCATGTTTAGTCAATATTGTTCAGGAAGAAGGCAAAGCAAATACTTGCATAAGGTCTAAGAAAGGAGGCATATTCTAAATAGCAAGGGAAAGGAGAATATGAATCAAGCAGAATAATAGAGAAGAACTGAAATAGGAGGTAAAGTAAAGGTTGGCTTGTCAAAAAAAAGTAAAGTAATTGGATACAATTATTCTCACTTAATATTAGCTAAAACAAACAATAAAAATACATACAACTATTATACTATTATTATAATTTCAAACAAATTTATGAAAATCCATAACTGCAGTCCACGCGGTCACAAAGAGTCTGACACGATTGAGCAGCTGAACTGAATCAAACTGAGTGTATATATGCTAATGCTGCTCTCCCAATTTATACCATCCATTCCCTCTCCTATTGTGTCTACAAGTTTGTTCTCTATGATTGTGTCTCTATTCCTGCCCTACAAATAGTTTAATCAAGACCATTTTTCTAGATTCCATATATATATATATATATATATATATGTATTAATATACAGTACATGTTTCTCTCTTTCTGTGTTACTTCATCCTGTATGACAGACTCTAGGTTAAAACAGAACTAAGATCATGCAACTTTCATACTTAAATCTTTCAACCAAGCAAAGGGTAAGGCCCAAATTTACAGCAAACTTTCGTTCTAATTCTGGTCAAAATCATTTATGTCTTTTGGTTCTTAGCTTAAATGTCAATTCTTCAGAAAAGATTTTCTTACCACATCTTAATTTAAAAGTTTCTTACTAATTCTTCATTCTAGCTCTCTGAATTTCCATTTATTTTTCTTTGGGGAAATTTAATTATATAATTATTAGTAAAATTAATTCTTTAGATCAATCTTTCAACTAGATTGAATATGCTATCTCTTTAAAGACAAAATGTATTTTGTTTACTCCATAAATTTAGCACAACAATTGAGTGAATGATTGATACCCTAGGATATCCAGTATTACATCACCCTAGCCTCATTGTAATCACATTAATCTTTCCTATCTACTTATTAAAATATTATCACAGTCTTTAAATTTACTGTTTCACAGTTCTGTGTATGTGTCTGTGTGTTGTTGTTGTTGTTGTTTTTTCCCCTGCTCAGAAGCCTCACTATCTTTTCCTCAAATAAGCTTAATGAGGGCTCCCCAGGCTGTGCTACTGGTAACAAAACCACCTGCCAATGCAAGAGATGCAAGAGAAACAAGAGATGCGGGCTTGAACCCTGGATTTGGAAGATCCCCGGGAGAAGCCCAAAACGGCCCAGTATTCTTGTCTGGAGAATCCCATGGACAGAGGAGTTTGGCAGGTTATAGTCTGTGGAGTCACAAAGGGTCAGACATGACAAGTGATTTAGCATACCTGCATGCACCCTTAAAAATATTTACATGGTTAGTCTGTCAAACACCTATAAGTTTTTCAGGAACCAATTAAAAATCACCTCTTTAAGTCATTTGGCCCTCCTATCTCCATTTTACTGACCATAGAATGAATGGTATCCATGTTTTTTATTCCCTTAGTTTGTATCATCCAGAATTCAGTTTGGGCATAGAAATCACAGCAATTACTTTAGCAAAGATAATTTAATATGCAGACTTGTTAACTATATATTGAAAAACTGAAAGGCAAAAAATGTAGACGAAAGTGTTTTCTTTTGATGGAGGAGAAAAGGGGTCCAGTCAGTTCAGTTCAGTTGCTCAGTCATGTCCGACTCTTTGCAACCCCATGGACTGCAGCACCCCAGGCTTCCCTGTCCACCACAAACTCCCAGAGCTTGCTCAAACTCATGTCCATCGAGTCAGTGAGGCCATCCAACCATCTTATCCTCTGTCATTCCCTTCACCTCCTGCCTTAGAAGGCAGCAACAAGAAATAGCTATATCTCTAACACTATATCTCTAACAGGAGTGAAAGAGAATAGAATTTTTAAATCTTAAGAAATTTAGAGTAGGTGTCCTTCAAGCTTTAACTCAAATGTTTGAGGAGAAAGTCCCTCTGTATTGGGTTCTATGATTCTGATTTCATAAATGTTGTGGAGGTTGCTAATAATGGAACAAAGTGCTATGGTTTGGAAAACCGTCACTGCGTTCTGATAAGGTGATGGCAACAGAGCCAGGAAAGAGACCACAACAAAATGCTGCATATTCCTTCTTTCTCCTTCAACCTTCTAGATTACACCACGCCCTATTGCAAAGACTTAGCAGAGAATTATCTTACCTAAGAAAACATGCTTCACAGAGTCTGAGAGTATAGAAAATGTGTTTAAGGAAAATAAGGCAGTAACTTAAAACTTGGCAAATAGTTACATTGTTCATTGTAGTTATTTTTGCAAACTTTTATTCATTTGCTTTTTGGATAAATATTTATTGATAGTTCCTCCTATCAGGTTCTGCAGCTAGTGATAAACAACAATTACAAAGTTCTTCGCCTCACAGTGCTTATAATCTGAGTTTTCTGTTCCACTAAACTCCATGCACTTTTATTTAGAGAACATATCTTTAAAACATATCTATTTTAAAAGGTAGAATATTTTAAGTATTCAGGATGTAACAGGTATACATGACTGCATTGATCTTGGTCTCTCTAGAACAGTGGTTCTAAGCTGGAGATGATTTTGCACACAGATAATGTTTGACAGTGTATGCTAATGATCAGCACACTATACGCCTGTGGCCACGTCCTGCCCACCACGTTATTATAAATAAAATTTTATCACAACAAGACAGACTCAGTTGTTATTAACTGTTTATGTCTGCTTTTGTGTTCCACCAGCAGAGGTATGATTGTGACAGAAAATGAATGACACACACAGTCTGAAATATTTAGTATTTGACCCACTAGAGAAAAAAAAAATTGCCATTCTTTAGAACACACAACTAAAATAGTATAAACACTTAATACCACTAGTACTAGTCATAGCAAATACCCTTTTTAAACAACACAAGATGACTTTACATATGGACTTCACCAAATGGTCAATACTGAAATCAAACTGGTTACTTTCTTTGTAGCTGAAGATGGAGATGCTGTATACAGTCAGCTGGATTTGACTGTTGCTCAGATCATCAGTTTCTTATAGCAAAATTCAGGCTGAAACTAAAGAAAACCAGGAAAAACAATAGGACAGCCAGGTATGACTTAAATCAAATCCCATATGAATTCACAGTAGAGGTAACAAAGAGGTTCAAGGGGCTAGATCGAGTTAACAGTGTGCTTGAAGAACTATGGACAGAGGTCCATAGTATTATACAGGAGGCAGTGAACAAAATCATCCCAAAGAAAATGAAAAGAAGGCAAACTGGTTATCTGAAGAGGTTTTACAAGTAGTGGAAGAACAAAGAGAGGAAAAAAGCAAAGGAGAGAGGGAAAGGTACATCCAATTAAACTCAGAGTCCCAAAAAATGCCTAGAAGAGACAAGAAGGCCTTTTTCAATGAACAATGCTTAATAATAGAAGAAAAGAACAAAGGGAAGAGTAGAGATATCTTCAGGAAAATTGGAAGCACCAAGGGATCATTCTGCCCAAAAATGGACACAATAAAGGATAAAAATGGTAGAGAACTAGCAGACAATGAAGAGATCAAGAAAAAAAAGAGAGAATAGGTGGAAAAAACTGTGTGTGTATATATATATATATACATATATATATATATGTAAACCTTGATGAACCAGATTACTACAATGGTGCAGTTAGTCACCAAGAATCAGACATTATGGAGTGTGAAGCCAAGTGGGCCTTAAAAAGCACTGCTCTTAATAAAGCTAATGGATGTGATGAAATTCCAATAGAACTATTTAAATCCCTAAAGGAAGATGCCATCAAGGTGTTGCATTCACTATGTCAGCAAATCTGGAAGACCCAGCAGTGGCCACAGGGCTGGAAAATGTCAATTCTTATCCTGATCCCCAAGAAGGTTAGTGCCAAAGAATGTGCTAATAATCAGATAATTGCACTCATCTCCCATGCTGTAAGATCTTGCTTAAAATCTTGCATGCTAGGCTTCAATGTTATGGGAACCAAGAACTTGCAGATGTGTATCTAGGGTTTAGAAAAGGAAGAGGAAGAAGAGATCAAATTCCAGCATTTGCTGGGTTATAGAGAAAGCAAAAGAATTTCAGAAAAATATCTGTCTCTTGTTTAATTGGCTATTCTAAAGCCTTTGACTGTGTGGATCATGGCAAACTGTAGAAAACTCTTAGAGAGATAGGAATACCAGACCATCTTACCTGTCTCCTGAGAAACCTGTATTTGGATTAAAAAGCAACAGTTAGAACCTTGTATGGAATAACTAATTGGTTCAAGAGAAAGGAGTACAACAGTGCAGTCTGGTGTCATCCTGTTTGTTTAACCTATAAGCAGAGCACATCATGAGAAATGCCAGGCTGGCTGAGTTACAAGCTGGAATCAATATAGGCGGGAGAAACACCAACAACCTCAGACATATAGATGATACCACTCTAATGGCAGGAAGAGAAGAACTAAAGAGTCTCTTGAATGTGAAGGAAGAGAGTGAAAGAGCCAGCTTAAGACTAAATGTTAAAAAACAAACAAACAAAAAACTTAAGGTCATAGCATCCGGCCCCATTACTACATGGTGAGTACAAGGAAAAAAGGTGGAACTAGTGAAAGATTTCCTCTTCTTGGGCTCCAAAATCACTGCAGATGGTGGCTGCAGCCGTGAAATCAGAAGAGGAAAGGAAAGCAATGAGAAATCTAGACAATGTATTGGAAAGCAAAGACATTACTGTAACAACAAAGGTCTGTATAGTCAAGGCTATGGTCTTTCCAGTGGTCACATATGGTTGTGAGAGCTGGACTGGAGGAGGCAGAATATAAAGGAGGCAGAAAGCCAAAGAACTGATATCTTCAAACGGTGGTGCTTTTGAAGACTCCTGAAGGTCCCTTGGACAGCAAGGAGATAAAACCAGTCAATCTTAAGGGTAATCAATCCTGAATATTTACTGGAAGGACTAATGCTGAAGCTGAAGCTCCAATACTTTGGCCACCTGATATGAAGAACTGACTCATTTGAAAAGTCTCCCATTCGGAAGGCTGTCTTTTCACCTTACTTATAGTTTCCTTTGTTGTGCAGAAGCTTTTAATTTTAATTAGATCCCATTTGTCTATTTTTGTTTTTATTTCCAGTATTCTGGGAGGTGGATCATAGAGGATCCTACTGTGATTTATGTCAGAGAGTGTTTTGCCTATGTTCTCCTCTAGGAGTTTTATAGTTTCTGGTCTTACATTTAGGTCTTTAATCCATTTTGAGTTTATTTTTGTGTGTGGTGTTAGAAAGTGATCTAGTTTCATTTTTTTACAAGTGGTTGACCAGTTTTCCCAGCACCACTTATTAAAGAGATTGTCTTTACTCCANTGAGAGGAGGCAGCGCTGAGGCTCAGTCACGTTGGGGCCGGCAGCTACACCCACAGTCACCAAGACCCACAATCCCACGACCGCTGCGGCTGCGCCACTCCGCCCCATCTCTGCTCCTGCTGGAGGCGGCAGATGTCAGGGAGCTTAAAGAGAAGGCCCTGAGTCCAAGCCGCTGCCACCGGCTAGACTGGCACAAGGACTGTCGCTCACAGCGTGGACGCTGATCACACCCCGGGGAAGAGACAAGGGGGGTCCTGACACCCCTCCTCCCCTCAGCCTCTCTCCCCTCACTCCTCACCTGCGCTGTGGCTTGGGTGCCTGGCACTGCAGCAGGGCCTGTCTCCCACTGGCCTCTGGGTGGTGTCCAGAATGGTGCCCACCTGGGTCGGCGGTGCCTGCACCCTCCATGGTGGCTTTTAAATGTTTCAACTGGGACCAGTGAGCAACTGGGCTTCCCCGGTGCAGGGTAAGCTTTCCCAACGTCAGTGCTGGCCATTGATCGGCCCAGAGGGTTGTAGGCAGGGATGTGAGGACTTTAACCCACAGTGGGGCAATTCCAGCAATGATGCCACTCCAGCTGACTGCCAACACTTCCAGTCCCTTTCTGTATCCTTTCACTTTCATCACCCTCGGTGTTGTTATCTCTTTTCTGTAATGCCGATTAGCTCTTACACAGTTTCGAGGCCCTGTTCCAAGGTATTGATATGTACTCATCTCACTCAGTGTTTCAAAAATGAGACTGCAAGATTTATTCTATTATACCTCCAATCTGCAGATGGGAAAACCGTGTCACAGTAAGACGAAGGAACTTCTCCAAGATACGCAGCTCATAATCGGCAGAGGCAGAATTTGAGCCTGTCCTCAAACCAACTTCAAAGCTTGATCTCTAAGCCACAACTACACCCACCCCATATCTGATTGAGTGCGTCCTCTCTTTCCTCTTCTGTCCTCATTTCATTCTATTTCTCTTTCTTCCCTCTCTATTCGCCTCCCCTTTTGTCGCCACCTCTTTGGTCCTGTTTTTGTCTCTGTAAGTAAGTAACTTCACTTGTTTCTTATTCCTTTTTCTCATTGAGAAATGGAGTATTTCCTGCCATATCAATAGATAAAGATGTCACAGCCATCAGTGATCCTGGCCCTCCAAAGGTGAATTTTTGAGCCCAGGAAGAAGAACATCCGGCAGCCATCAAGCTGTAACCACTCCCTACGGTGAACCCTGGGGAACTCAGGATACTGGCCCCAGAGAGCAGAGATGCATATGAAAGGAATGATTTCAGTGAGTCCAGACTCTTCCATCTTTGCACACAAGGAAAAGTGCTAAATTCCTTAACTTGTGGTATCTTATTTTTTTTCATTCACAAAAATACTTCTGATGTTCAGACTACCTACCCCTTGATGCAAATTTCAATGTAACCTGACTCCCTCCCCCTCCCACCTCCTCTGAGTAGTTCCCCCAGGACCACTTGAGATGCTGCTTCCTGGACTTAAGTCCTGAAAATTTCCACCAAATAAAATGGAACTCAACTTTTAGGCTGTGACCCTATTTTTTAGTCAGCATCACAAACATTCAAGCGTCTCTGTGTGTCTCAGTCAGTCTCTGTTTTGGTTTAAAAATAAAATCTACTGGACGTCCCTGGTGGCTCAGTGGTAAAGAATCGTCTGCCAGTGCAGGGGACATGGGTTCCATCCCTGGTCTGGGAAGATTCCGCGTGCTGAGGGACAACAGCGCCCATGCGCCGCAACTGCTGAGCCAGCGCTCTAGGCCCTTGCCTCACAACAAAAGAAACTTGCAATGAGAAGCCTGCACATCGTAACTGGAGAGTAGCCCTCACACGCTGCAACTCAAGTAGGCCTGCAACAAAAACCCAACAAAGCCAAAATAAAAATAAATAAAAGGGACTTCCCTGGTGGTCCAGTGACTAATACTCTGGGCTCCCAATTCAGGGGGCCTGGGTTCGATCCCTGGTCAGGGAACTAGGTCTCACATGCCACAGCTAAGACCCTGGTGCAGCCAAATAAATAAATAAAAATATTAAATAAATAATAAAACCTACTACTTTTCCTGATAAAATTAGTAATGCAGGGCCATTGGATAATGCCTGAAAAATAGAGACATGCATAAGGTAGAAAAAAAAAAATCTGTAAATTCACCACCCACCTCACCCTGTCTCACCTCACCCCAGCTCTGGAACAGTTTTTCCAATGTGTATAAATGTTACATATATTGATTTGTGTGTGTGTTTTCTGATTATCAAAGTAACACATTCATTATAAAGATTCAGCCAAAAAAAAAAAAAAAAAGATTCAGCCAATTAAAAAAAACATACAACTTGGAGAGTTAAAAAAGTCTTTAATCCCACTTCCTGGAGGTAATCTTTTTAGCAGTTAGTTGCTAATCCTCCTTTTTTTTTCTTTTTTCCTCTATGAACAATTTCTGCCAAGTTGGAGCGTGTCTGTACACAGTTTGGTAGCCTGCTTTTTGTGTTTTACCATTATCTCTCATTTGCATTCCCCCACATCTTTAATTATACTGTATCAGTGAGGTCCCCTGCAGGAAAGATGCCCTAGTCAGTTTAGGATAATTTGAAGTGGTTTAATACCAGGAGTGTTTACCAAGGGATTGGATAGTAAAGGGAGCAGAGGAGGAGTAGTTCAAGGTCTTGGGGTCCAGCCGTTGTGGGTCTGTTATCCCTAAGCCTGAAGAAAGCAGACGGGGGAGGGAGGGGTTACCTGACCTGGGAGGAAGAGAATCATACACACAGGTGGAGGAAAGAGAAGTAGCTACACTGAGTCTATTCTACTTTCCCTCTCAGGCCCTATTACTAGGCTCCCCATTGACTGCACTCAACAGAAGCTAAAGGCCAGCTTCTGGGGCCCAGAGAAAGCTAGACAAGTGGGAAGAATGAACTTGGAGGGGCAGATGGAAGACAATTTGCATGTACCACTAGTAAGGCTTCCAATCTAATGGGATTATTGAATAACTAATCCCAAATTCCTGTTGGCGGGCATTGATACTCTTTCCAGTCTTTTGTTAAAATCATGCTTCTTAAGACTAGGGGAGAGAAAGGGAGTAACTTTTCCATTCTTTTAATGGTGTCTGTCATCAGAAATTTTAAATTTTTCTAATTCACCAATTTTTGTTTCTTCCATGTCTTGTGCATTCAGCGTACACAAAAAGTCATCACCACGGTTCCCTAGAGTTTCTCCTATACTACATTATAGGACTTTTACAGTTCTGCACTTTACATTTAGGTCTATGATATATTTTAAGTTAATTTTTGTGAAAATGTGCAAAGTCTGCATCTAGGTTTATTTATTCATATTTATTTTTGGCCACACCCTAAGGCATGCAGGATTTAGTTCCCAGACCAGGGATTGAAACTTCGCCCCCTGTAGTGGAAGCTCAGAGTCTAAACCACTGGGCCACCTGGGAATTCCCTATCCAGTTGTTTCAATACCATTTGTGGGAAGACTATCCTTTCTTTACTGAATTGCCTTCAGTCCTTTCTCAAAAATCAATTTGTGTGGGTCTATTCCTGGGCACTCTCTTCTGTTACATTGATTTATTTATCTTTTCACTAATAACAGAGTCTTGATTATTGTAGCTTTATAGTAAGTCTTAACG
The DNA here is from genome assembly GCA_006410875.1 of Neotragus pygmaeus. Taxonomy (NCBI): domain Eukaryota; kingdom Metazoa; phylum Chordata; class Mammalia; order Artiodactyla; family Bovidae; genus Neotragus; species Neotragus pygmaeus. The sequence continues at coordinate 12,125 of SJYV01035026.1, read as the reverse complement.
TGAGAGTGTCAGTTTTCCAGCATTATTCTTCTCCTTTAATACTGTGAAAGCTACTCTGGGTCTTTTGAATTTCTGTTTAACTTTCACTTTGTCAATATCCACAAATTAAGTTGCTGGAACTTTGGATTGCATTGACTCTATAGATTAAGTTAGGAAGAACTGACATTTTGACAATATTGAATCTTCTTATCCATATTCACAGAAGAGTTCTATTTTTAGATTTTTTTTACTTCTCTCATCAGAGTTTTATAGTGTTTCTCATAAAGATTTTGTTTATATTTTGTTAGATTTGTATTAATACTTAAATATTTCATTTTGGGGGATGCTGAATGTAAATGGTATTTTTAATTTCAAATTCAAATTGTTCATTGAAAGCAATAGGCTTTTGTGTATTAACCTTATATCCTGCCACCTTGCTGTAATCACTTATCGATTCAGAAATGTGGTTTTTTTCCCCCCGATACATGTTTTTAAAGACATAAAATTAAATACACAGGACTATTAAGAAAACTGATTATATTGAAACACAGTTACCAAAACATTAGAGTAATTTTGCAGTAAGTGATACATATGCCTCTTTATTAATGATCTAAGTACAAGATAGAGCAATAGGTTTAACAACTACTATACTTTTGAGGTACTAAGGAGATATTGCAAGACATGTGCCATATCTGTAAAATGCTATGAAATATCTGTGCCTTCTTTTATGACAAAGTCACAACTTCTGCTAATATTATTGTAGCTTGTTGCTTACATTCATAAGGGAAAGAAACGCTAAATTTCAGTTAGAGGTTAGTGAAGAAGATGTAACTTTCTCCCATGCAAGTTCACTCTTCCCTGAATCCTGCTGTAAGTGTGGTTCATGAACCCCAGATTAAGCTGGACTTTAAATAGAATGAAGTAGATCTATGTGTATTGACATGGAAAAATCTTCAAGACATGAGAAGAATACACACGTTGTGACGCTCCTTGTGTTTAGAAATGCTCATACATGCAAAAGCAATTCACTGGGGGAAAAAGCTCTTTCGAAAACAATGCTGGGCTTCCTCAGTGGCTTAGCAGTGAAGAACCGCCTGCCACTGCAGGAGACACTTGGTTCAATCCCTGGTCTGGGAAGATTCTACATGACCCAAGACAACTAAGCCTGTGCACAGTTATTGAGCCTGTGCTCTGGAGCCCAGGAACTGCAACTATTGAAGCCCCCACTGAAGCTCCCTAGAGCCCCTGCTCCGCAGCAAGAGAAGTCACCACTATAAGAAGCCCATGCTCTGAAATGAAGAGTAGATTTCACTTGCTGCAACTAGAGAAAGTCCGTGAAGTAATGAAGACCAGACCCAGCTAAGAATAAGTAAACTAATTAACTAAATAAACAATGCTCTAGTAATTGGACATCCATAGGCCAAACAATGAACGTTGATCTAAAACTCACACGAAAATAAAAATTAACTCAATATGGAGCATTGACTTAAATGTAAAACATAAAGCTATAGAAGTTAGAAAAACTTAGGAAGACCATCTTCAAGGTCTAGAGGTGGACAAAAGGGATTAATCCATAAAAGGGAAATTGATCAACTGAACTTGGTCAAAAATTTTTGCTCTGTGAAAGACCATGTTAAGAAGACAGGACTTCTCTCATGGTACAGTGGATAAGAATCCACCTGCCAATCCAGGGGACATGGGTTCGATCCTGGATCCGGGAAGATCCCACATGCCTGGGAGCAACTAAGCCTGTGCTCCACAACTATTGAGCCCATGCTCTAGATCCAGTGAGCCTCAACCACCGAGCCCAAATGCTGCAACTCCTAAAGCCCATGTGCCTAGGGCCTGTGCTCCACAACAAGCCACCGCAATGAGAAGCCAGGGCACTGCAACCAGAGAGAGCCCTCGTGAAGCAGTGAAGACCAGCACAACCAAAAATAATTAATGAAAAAAGAAGATAGAGGAGCTAAAGACTGGGAGAAAATACCTGCAAACCACCCATCTGATGAAGGACTAGTATCTTGAATAGATAAAGAACTCTCAAAACTCAACAGTAGAAAGATTAAACAATCCATTTGGGAAATGGGCAAAAGACATTAAGAGACATTTCACTAAAGAGTGAAAGTTGGGAAATAAGTATATGAAAACATGTTGGACATTATTAGCCATTCAGTTCAGTTCAGTTCAGTCGCTCAGTCGTGTCCGACTCTTTGCAACCCCATGAATTGCAGCACNAAGAGACATTTCACTAAAGAGTGAAAGTTGGGAAATAAGTATATGAAAACATGTTGGACATTATTAGCCATTCAGTTCAGTTCAGTTCAGTCGCTCAGTCGTGTCCGACTCTTTGCAACCCCATGAATTGCAGCACGCCAGGCCTCCCTGTCTATCACCAACTCTTGGAGTTCACTCAAACTCATGTCATTAGAGAGACGCAAATTAAAACCACAATGAGATACCATTATACGGCTATCAGAATGCCTAAAAAAATAGTGATAACATCAAATGCTAGTGAGGATACAGGAAATTGATCACTCATTGCTGGTGTAAATGCAAAATGGTACAGCCCCTCTGGAAAACAGGGTTGGTCGTTTCTTAAAAAAACTAAACATTCGGGGCTTACCTGGTGGTTCAGTGGTAAAGAATCTGTCTCCCAGGAGACAGACATGGGTTCAATCCCTGGCCTGGGAAGATCCTACATACTGTGGAGCAACTAAGCCTGTTAGTCGGTAATTGGTAAAGGACTACATATCATTTAATAGAGTGTTATTAAATGATATTTATTCATTTACTAATTATAAAATTATTGTTCATTTGCTGTTGAAAATTGGAATTGCAGACATGTTTTTCTCAACCATTGTTAACAATAATTATAGCTGATACATGCTGAGCACTTCCTGAATGAAGAATCCCATGGACAGAGGAACCAGGCAGACTACAGTCCATGGAATTACAGCCAGACACGACTGAAGCAACTTAACATGCACACACACGAAATAATACTCTAGGGAAGACAGAATTTTTCTAAGACCCAGATGAGAAAAAAGGCCGAAAAACAGAAGGGAGGGATATTTGTGCAAGGAAACAGAAAAAGACAGGGAGGGAAGACATGATGTAATGACAGAAGAGCGTGATGGAAGAGCAAGCATTAGAGACCCTAGTGTGAGCTCCTGGAGGGCAGGCACTCGTATTGGTACCTCTGCCAAGCTTGCCGCTTCCAATTGAAGGCAATGGTGTGTTATCAGTTCATCACTAGGGAGCAAAAGAAAGACCAACACACAGAAAATACAGAGCCCAGAAAGCAAACAGTAGCAATGGCTCAGGAGCGAGGGCCAGGCAGAGTCATCGCTGGCACTGGCCCAGGGTGGATAAAGTCCACACACACTGGCCACTGGCCAGCAGTGACGTTGGGAAAGCTTACCCTTCACCGGGGAAGCCCGATTGCTCACTGGTCCCAGTTGAAACACTTAAAAGCCACCATGGAGGGTGCAGGCACCGCCGACCCAGGTGGGCACCACTCTGGACACCACCCAGAGGCCAGTGGGAGACAGGCCCTGCTGCAGTGCCAGGCACCCAAGCCACAGCGCAGGTGAGGAGTGAGGGGAGAGAGGCTGAGGGGAGGAGGGGGTCAGGACACCCCTTGTCTCTTCCCGGGGGTGTGATCAGCGTCCACGCTGTGAGCGACAGTCCTTGTGCCAGTCTAGCCGGTGGCAGGGGCTTGGACTCAGGGCCTTCCTTTAGGCTCCCTGACATCTGCCGCCTCCAGCAGGAGCAGAGATGGGGCGGAGTGGCACAGCCGAAGCGGCCGTTGGGCTGTGGGTTTCGGTGAGCCCGGCACTGCCTCCTCTCACGTTATTGCTCCTTGGACCGCTGGGAGCTGCTGGCTGTCAAGGCGCTGAGGGACCACTATGTGAGAGATGCTCGGAGGCCCTGGTCCCCCCACGGACCCTCCGGCCCTGGGCCCTCCAGGCTCAGAGACACCAGTCTTTGGCCTGAGGGGTGCTCGTGTTCTAGCGTCCAGCAGGCACACCTCTGATTTCAGGGTCCACAACTGTGCCTCTGACGTCTTCCCGGGTGTCCCGTGGGTCGGCTCACCCATGGGACACCCGGGTGGGGTCACAGAGGGGCACCCCGCGCCGGCTCCGCATCCGAAGGCGGGAGCTTTACAGCTCCGCTCACTTATCAGAGCGCAGCCTGTTCGGGACGCGAAAACCACCACCGTCCCGACCAGTCCTGATCCACGTCCAGGAATCCNCGCCGGCTCCGCATCCGAAGGCGGGAGCTTTACAGCTCCGCTCACTTATCAGAGCGCAGCCTGTTCGGGACGCGAAAACCACCACCGTCCCGACCAGTCCTGATCCACGTCCAGGAATCCTCGACGTCCCAGTGCTCCAGGGGCCCTGGCCAGGAGGCCCTGCGTCACCCCAGCTCTTGTCCCGCAGGAAGAAGAGACGCTGAGCTGGGGGCCCCAAAACTGCTCGATCCGCCCAAAGAGGAACCCTCCCCGGCCGTCGGTGAGGCCCGAGGCGGGCGGGGTCGTGCGTGCGGTGGGGGGCGGCTCGGGCGCCGCCCCGTCTAACTCCGGCCCGGTCCCCGCAGTCCTGTGCGATGCTCCGCCGGGTGGCCCGCGACCTCGCCGACGCCCGGGCCGTGCTGAGCAGCCTGCCGAGCCCCGAGCTCTTGCCCGGCGTCGGGCAGACCCTGGAGCTGCTGGCGGCCGCGGGGCGGGACGTGGCGGCCTGCGTGAGTGCTCGGCGGCCGGGCCCCGCGCCGCCCCCGGCTCGCTCTGCGCCCTGGTCTCGGGGCCACGACCCGCCCTGCGAAGGTGTCCCACTGAGCCTGGAAACGGGCGCGCACACGAATCGCAGCCTCCCGGCTTTGCTCTGCGGCCGGAAGGGAGAGGGCCCGAGTCAGCGGGNCTGGAGTGGGTTGCCATCTCCTTCTCCAACTGGAGTTGAGACACATTCATAAAGAATCTATCACACTGATGGTGGGCGGGGCTTCCCTGATGGTTCAGTGGGTAAAGAATTTGCCTGCAATGCAGGAGACACAGGAGATGCAGGCTCGATCCCTGGGTCGGGAAGATCCCCTGGAGGAGGAAATGGCAACCCTGACAGGCTACTGCCCAAAGGGTCGCAAAGAGCTGGACACAACGGAGCACAAGCCCAGACGGACAGACTGACAGTGGCCCATCGGGCATGAGTGCTGTGCATCGTGGTTCAGAGGAGGGAGCAGTACCGGAGGCAGGTCATCTGGGATGGGGGGCAGGGGGGCCTTGAGGGAACAGCAAGACTTAGTGGAGAGGAACGGGAGAGAGCCCCACGGAGGGGACGCAGCACACATGGAGGCCGAGAGAAGAGAAGAGGAAACCACGCCCGCAGGCCAGTCCCCGGGACAGAGCCCGCACAGGGAGCGCCACGGCCGGTCACGCAGTCTTTGACAGGCGGTCTGAACACGGCCGGGCGGCCCTCACCCTCTGCCTGTCTCTGCAGCCGTGTGCCAGCCACCCTGCCAGAACAGGGGCTCCTGCAGCCGGCCCCAGCTCTGCGTGTGCCGCTCAGGCTTCCGCGGAGCCCGCTGCGAAGAGGTCATTCCGGAGGAGGAATTCGACCCCCAGAACTCCAGGCCAGCACCCCGACGCTCGGCCGAGGGACCCCCCAGCCTGCGCAGGAGCAGTGTGGCCAGAGAAAGCACCACGGCCAGAGCGCGGCCCCCAGCGCCACAGCTGCAGCGGGCCAGGTAAGTCCCCTTCCTCAGTGGGCCCTCCCTTCTTTGGGGGAGGGGGGTGTGCAGCCTCTCTTGGGGGGCTTCTGCCTTTGGCCTGTTTGGTGAAGACCTTGGTGGAGAAGGCCAGAAGGACTCTCCTTCCCTCCCCCAGCCCCGCCAGAGGGTGGTGAGCAGGTCTGCAGGTTTTGGGGTTGGCACAGGCTCTGGCAAACTGGACTTCACGGTGGAGGAGGGAGGGGAGCTGCTACCCTCCAGGTCCTGGGAGAAAGACGAGGAGGGCATGTGCCTGGACCCAGGCTCTCTGCTTTCAAATCCTGGTTGCCATTTCCTAGGTGGGTGACCTTGGGCAAGTTACTTACCTCTCTGATTCCTCATCAGTAAGGTGGGGACAACGATGATGATGATAACCATGGAACTGTAAGGATTAAGTTCGTTAATAAGAAGAAAGTGTTTAGAAGGGTACCTGGCACAGAGAGTGAAAGTGAAGTCGCTCAGTCGTGTCCGACTCTGCGACCTGTGGACTGTAGCCCACCAAGCTCCTCCGTCCATGGGATTCTCCAGNTAAATAGAGGGTGGAAATATTTAAATACAAGAATAGAGAGGATATGCTCGGAAGCTGCTATTTTGAACTCCATTTTTCTGCTATTATAATAATTTGTATCTTAACTAAAAAGGTGCAGGAAGAGCACGTGCCTGTACTTATTCAAGTATTTGAGCCCTGGTTCTCTTGACATCTTTTCATTCACAGAACTTTCTTTGAAGTCACTGTGCATTTCACACACAAGGCATAGACATGTGCCAGGGAAATACAGCCCCAAGATAGTTTCTCTTTTTCTACTATCAAGTTTTTGTCCTCTCAGAGTGTGAAGTTACAAGTCAGCTCTTTGTTCTTGGTGTACTTGATTATTTTATTTTTAATGCTGCCCTGACAAGTGAGGTAATGTCGGGATGCAAGTCACATCCTTGGTCTGATGACAAGATATAATTAATCTGCAATAACACCAATACCATTAAGCATAATTCCTTTAAAGTATCAAAGACAGATCATGTGATCTTTAGGGGGTCATCATTTCTTTTCGTAGCAGCTAGTTTTCTCCCAGCTGCCTGTTCACCATCAGATCCCAATGCTTCCCATTAATGTCATTCCAAGACTTATTAATGATTGAGTTACTCATGTTAGAGAATCCTAAACTCATTTGTGTAGTGCCAAGCTGAGCCTCTTAGAGTGTAAATGGTGATCTTATTTTTAAGAACACAAATCACTGTAAGTTTTAGATTCAGAGAAATGTCTTTTAATTTCTGGAAATAAAATGAAAATGAAATGTCTGCCAGTGCTAACAATTTTCATCATCAGTTTGAGACAATGTGTTGAATTCCCATGGAGCTTTTCTGCTCCTGAATTGGACATGTCCCCTTCCTGTGTAATTGTGATGAATTTTAAGCATCAGATAAATTACATAAACTCAGAAATCTAAAAAGGGATTAAAGAGATTATTTCAGTGTTTTTTAATTAATAAAAATTATATGAGTAAATTATTAATAGCCAGTATTTATGGACATTCATTTTAAGAAAGCAGGTAAACAAGATATTTCCATACCTAAATATTCCTTTTTATAAAAGTAGGTAATGTAACTCTTAATTTAGTAAGTCCCTTAGAAGGCATTATGCTATAATAACTTCAAATAAAATTCAAGAGTATGTGAACAAATGATACTGTTTCTTGCATAGTCCTGTCTATCCTCAAGTTTTTCTAGGTGATTCCTATTTGTCCATCAGATATCAATATAGATGCCGTCCACTCCCTGAAAACTTACTAGAGACCCTTGAACTGGGTACCCATCTGCATGTATAGTTTACTATAATTACTATAGTTATACTATAATTTACTATAATTACCTGTAATGTAACTGTTGGGCTTCCCTGGTGGCCCAGACGGTAAAGCATCTGCCTGTAATGCGGGACACCTGGATTCGATTCCTAGGTCGGGAAGATCCCCTGGAGAAGGAAATGGCAATCAACTCCAGCACTCTTGCCTGGAAAATCCCATGGACGGAGGAGCCTGATATGCTACAGTCCATGGGGTCGCAAAGAGTCGGACACGGCTGAGCGACTTCACTTCACTTCAATGTAACTGTTATCAAACTTTATTCAGGATTATTTTGCTATAAGCTCCTTTAAGACATAGGCCCATTTTGTCTGCAGCACTTGTCGGATAGAATGGACCAACAAATGACTGGATCCTGTTGCTTTCTTTCAGCTCCATCTTCAAAGGCTCTGCCGTGTGTATGTATAGCATGGCTGACATCAGAGCAGTTTTTAATGGTCCCTACGCTCATAAGGAAAGTGCAGACCATTGCTGGGTGCAGTATGATGGAAGGATTCCTTATCCCCGACCTGGCACAGTATGTATTCAACTTAATAATCAAAATATTATTTTAGGCCCATGTTCTCTTCCTAATTCTAATAAACTATGTTATTCACCACAGCAAAATGCACTGTGGTTTTAAAATAACTAATTATTTACAGTGATGTGTTAAAACGTCTGATCTTTACTGGAACTTAACATTTTTCTTTTAAGTAAGAATTATAAGTACTACAGCAAATAATGGGCTGTATGATAAGGAGCAAACTACCCTGGGAATATAGTATTTATCCTCAAATTGTCAATAAACTTGTCAAAATGATTTAATATCTAGAATGACAAATATTCCAAGTTAGAAGGAAATGCCAAATAAGTATTTATTCCTCACATACAACTCTGCATGTAGCTAGAGTCTTCTAGTCCCTGTTTCTATTTTAAAAAGTCTATAAATCACTTATAATTGTTCTTTTAACTTATATTTTCTCTTATTCTGCATTCATTTTTATTATGTTGCACCTTAGAATTTATTTTAGATGTGGAAAATACCTAGGAAACACTGAGTCCAAAATTATATTCAAACAGCATAAATCATGTTTGGAACAGAGGTGAAAAAAGTAAGAAATGTGATTTAGAGTTTATGCATCTGTTTAGAAAAAAAAAACCTTTGTAGTTTAAAATCTGTATGCACATGATAAATGGAAGGTTTTGTTTTGCTGATGTGATTAAAACAGTTATGTTACTATTTTAGGACTGGTTAATTGATCTAATAGAAAGGGAAAATGCCTTTCAAAAAGATTAATTCATTATAAATATTTCTACGAAGAACACTAAAATAATCATCAAAATCTCAGAAAAGTTACTGATTTAACCCATCTAATTCTAATGAGTTTTATCTTTTCATATGTTTGTTCTTAAAGAGGAAACATCTGGTAACCAGGCTTTCTGAGTTCTCTTTTCATCGTCCTGTTATATAACCTAATTAAATTGGGAAAACATAGTTTACCACCATGTCTATTTTCCCTTTCAAAATTCCTCAACATAAATTTATTTTACGGATGTTTTCTGGACTGATAAGGAGTAATCCAACTTTGGAAATGAAGTTTTGCATGTAACATTATGGTTTTCAGTGTTCACTTTTTAATTTTCTTTGAATATCAGAGTTGAACTTGCTTGTTCTGTGTTTTTTTTTTTTTTTTTTTTTTTACAGTAGCATAGGGTGTAGGCACTCAGGGTGTGCAGGTACTCTTCTAAAGGCTTTACAAGTCTTTACAATATCATCTTTATGATGACTCTGTGAAGCAAGTTCTGTTGTTATTAATGTCATTTTACAGATGAGTCATATCAGACACAGGTAGGTGCAGCCCAAGGTCACGAAGTTTGTGAGTGGTACAGCTGAGTTTTAAACTCAAATAAACCTGTCGGCAGAATCCAAGCTCTTAGTCCTTGTACTCTGACACTATATTAAAAACTTGTTATGTTAAATTATATCTAGTTTCTTCTTGCATGGGAGATCTTTTACTGGATATACATGCTATATATGTGTAGATAGATATAGGGCTTCCCAGGTGGCCCAGTGGTAAAGAATCCACGTGCCAGTGCAGGAGACAAGAGACATGGATACAGAAAGAGTCGGACACGACTGAGTGACTACACACAGACACATATATAAAGCCCTATATGTATAGGGCTTCCTTTGTGGATCAGATGGTAAAGAATCCACCTGCAACGCAGGAGATCTGGGTTCGATCTCTGGGTGGGGAAGATCCCCTGGAGCAGGGAATGGCTACTCAGTCCAGTATTCTTGTTTGAGAAATCCCATGGACAGAGGAGCCTGATGGGCTACATCCATGAAGTTTGAGGGTTTTATTTATTTACTTTGAATAGGATAGTTTAACTAAATTTCCTCTAGCTGAGAAAATCTTACGACATATGCTCATGGTCTCATAGTTTGGGAAGTGAGACTAGGATTAAATTTACATTCACACAATTCTAAATCAAATATTAACCTCCATGCCATTCTGCCTTCAAAGTGATAAAATCAAACAACCAAACAGAACCTTACATTGTTTCTCCAGGGATCAATCTGTTCTCTACAAAAATAATGAAGTGTTGAAGCCTTATTGCACTTGTCATTTCTTTTATTGTAATTCAGGGAACACGGCTTACTTTAATCAAAAGCATGGCTAAATAATTTGCTTTCTAGGAAATGTCAGGAAAGTGGCTTACTAAAAGCCACTTTTCACTTAAGTTAAAAATTTTAAATAGATTATTTTTAAAACTGCCTTTGAAGCTTATATTTTCTCAACCATGTTGCTATTAAGACTGAATTCTAAGTTCTCTCAACAGTGCCTTCTGTTGACATTATCACTCCAGTAAATACACACGGGAACCTTCTGTGTGCCGTAGCTACTTATTTTTCTTAGTTTAACAGACTTTTGTACTTCCTGTGATAAAAAGTCAAACCTAAACTCATTGCTTTATGGTGATATCACTGCTCTACAATGTTAATGAGCCTGGCAACTCAAGAATGCACAAGATTCGCTAATGGAATTCCTTTACTTCAAGTGATTCTTCTGCCCTCTGGTGTCCAAACAAAATCTCTGAACAAATTATATTTTGCTCAAATGGGCCTTTTCAACCATTATTGAACTGCTGGGTCTTGATAATAAGTTCAAAGTGAAATACAGTATGAAAGAATCCACCAGTGAGTGATAATAGGTCAGATATAGAAACCAGATTGAGATCAGGCCAGAAAATAGCAGAATCTGGGAAAGATTTGTAATAGCAGGAGATTTTGTTTCTTACATTTATTATTAAAATTTTACTTTGTAGTTTTATTCTGTGTTGATATGTTTTTATGTGTTTTGTGTGTGTGTGTGCTCGGTTGCTCAGCTGCGTCTGACTCTTTGCGGTCCCATGGACTGTAACCTGCCTAACTTCTCTATCTGTGGAAAATTCCAGGCAAGTGGAGTGCGATTTCCTGCTCCAGGGGATCTTCCCAACCCTGGGGTGGAACTTGCGTCTCTAATGTCAATTGCACTAGCGCCACCTGGGAAGCCCCAATGATTTATGCATAAATGTTAACTATAAATACGTGTTTATTTCAATGTGAGCTTCAGTTTTTAAAACAGTCTCTTATCAAAAAGGTGAGAAGAAAGGATTTTTGAAAACAATTTACTGTGGTCAGAACACTTCTTACCAGATTTCTAAGTGTACAATATTGTATTGTTATCTACAGGCTGTAATGTCGTAGAGCAGCTCTCTAGATTTGACCCTGTGTAACTGAAATTGTATACCCACTAATTGGTAACTTACCATTCTTCACTTCCCCAAACCCCTGGAAACCACTGTTCTGTTCTGTGCTTCTATGCTTTTGACTATGTTACATACATGGGGCTTCCCCAGTGGCCCAGTGGTAAAGAATCTACCTGCAATGCAGGAGCCGCAGGAGATGTGGGTTCAATCCCTGGGTCAGGAAGATCCCCTGCAGGAGAGCATGACAACAGTATTCTTGCCTGGAGAATCCCATGGACAGAGGAGCCTGGTGGGCTACAGTCCATAGGGTTGCAAAAAGTTGGACACAACTGAAGCGAGTTAGCACACATGAATGTGTTTTATATATATACATATATGGAATTAAGCAATTTTTGTCCTTTATGACTGACTTATTTCACTTAGTGTAATGTTCTCCAGGTTTATCTACAAGTGGTAGGGTTTCCTTCCCTTTAACACTGAATAATATTCTGCCCAATATATGTACCACTTTAAAAATTCATTTATCAGTTAATAAACATTAGGTTGTTTTCACATAAGATCTGAAGGGTTGTCAAAAAATTAAAAAGTAAAACTAACACACGATCCAACAACCCCACTTCTGGATATTTATCCAAAAGAATTAGAATTGGAATCTGAAAGAGAGGTTACCACTCCCATGTTCATTTGCAGCATTATTCACAATAACCAAAATGTAAAAAGTTTTTGAACTTAAAACATGTAAGTACTGTATGTTTCACTACTTTT
>SJYV01035025.1:1364836-1392508 GCA_006410875.1 Neotragus pygmaeus | reverse complement strand
GCTCCCTCTCCCACAGAGTCCAAAAGACTGTTCTGTACATCTGTGTCTCTTTTGCTGTCTCGCATACAGGGTTATCATTACCATCTTTCTAAATTCCATATATATGCGTTAGTATACTGTATTGGTGTTTTTCTTTCTGGCTTACTTCACTCTGTATAATCAGCTCCAGTTTCATCCACCTCATTAGGACTGATTTAAATGTATTCTTTTTAATGGCTGAGTAATACTCCATGGTGTATCTGTACCACAGCTTTCTTATCCATTCATCTGCTGATGGACATCTAGGTTGCTTCCATGTCCTGGCTATTATAAACAGTGCTGCGATGAACATTGGGGTACACGTGTCTCTTTCAGTTCTGGTTTCCTTGGTGTGCATGCCCAGCAGTGGGATTGCTGGGTCATAATGCAGTTCTATTTCCAGTTTTTTAAGGGATCTCCACACTGTTCTCCATAGTGACTGTACTAGTTTGTATTCCCACCAACAGTGTAAGAGGGTTCCCTTTTCTCCGTACCCTCTCCAGCATTTATTGCTTGTAGACTTTTGGATCGCAGCCATTCTGACTAAATCCACTTATCAACTCAGCGGTGTTTACAATCTCCTTTCACCTGTGAGGAACCTAAGGCTCAGAGAGGTGGAGCCAGCTGACACTAACCCACGGTGTTTAAGTAGCAGATCCAGGATTTGAACACAGATATGGCCTATCCTCTTTCTCACATCATTCTGGACAGCAGGTTCTGTCAGCTTGACAAAGGAGGGTAGGGGAAGCTCTCAGAGACCCACAGAGGCCATCAGTCTGCAGGAACCCCTCTCCAGACTTGTTCAGGATGAAGGGTCCTCAACTTCTCCAGGGTTCCCTGATCAACCTGCCAGTGCTGCAGACATAGAGCAGCCACGCCCCTTGTGAGGCTGCAGAGGGACCTCCCTCCCTGCTTCCGCAGGCTGTGACTTACCAATGTGGTTCTTAACATAATCCGCATCCAGGTTTTCAAGGAAGCTGTGGACTAGTGGGCACACCTGAGGGTCACAAGGAGGGAAAGAGACACAGAGAGAGAAATGGAGAGAGAGAAGGAAGGAAAGAGGTTAGGAGGTGAGGAGGAGAGGAGAGACAGAGAAGGAAGAGCACTGGTTATTACCTGCTGTGAGCACCCTGCCCGCCACCCACAGAGGTGCTCAGTACTGGGGGCCTCAGAACTTCTGACCCTTAGGATTCTAGAACAGTGGAAACCTAGAAGGCCCAAATTTGAGAACCAGAGGAAACTAGAATCCTAAAACCTCAGAACATTAGAATTCTAGGATCTTTAAAGATCTAGACTTTTAACATTCCAGAACCCTGTGCTCCTAGAAACATTGACCTCTAAATCTGAAAATTAATAGAGTTAAATGGAACCATAGAGAAATGGTTTTGTGTTTTTTCACAATTTTGTTTGCCTATAATTCCCTGAGAATGTGGCTTAAAAGCAAATTATTGAGCAGCAGGTCTGGGGTAGGACCTGTAGTCTGCATTTCTAATGAGTGCCAAAGGAGGTCAGTGCTGCTGGTCTGAAGAACACACTTCGAGCATGTAAAGCCAGATTCACAGCCTCCTTCTAGAGTGACTAATACAGAATCTTTGGAATTTTGGGTGCATGGTACATATGGTATTTTTATATGATACACGTGAATCTGAACTATGGTATGTATAGTTTTGTATTTAGATGAATTGAAATTGTCCTCAATTAAGAAAAATATTAGCTAAAAGGCCTGCTGGCAGTCCATGGGTATGGTAAATCATTCAAGTATAGGACCAGTGATTTCAGCTCATTTCAGGCTCCGTCTCACCTCCTCCTCAGGCCAGGCTGAGTGAAGAGGAACAGGTAGCAATTCAGAGCCCAAAGGGAAGTTGGCACCTCAGAAAGAAAAGTGCCCAGAAAGTACGGCCCAGCACAGAAAGTAATAACCTCCTCCACCAGGCCTGGCTCTGCACCCCCAGGAGTGGGGGACTCACCTCATACTGTGTTACCAGGGACAGCACCTCATTCACGACGTTGGTCGCAAAGTTCACAACCTCATTGAGCAGTCCCATGCGCCTGGAGAAGAGATAAAACTGATAAAGCTCACTGAAGTGGGCAGACCAGCCAAGCAAGACAAGTGGGAAGAGGGCAGAAGATGGTGGGACATCATGACGTCAGATGACTTGAAACTCTACCCAGGAGTATCATCACTTAGAACCCCATGGTTGACCAGGAGCCTACACCAATAGCTCATGAGAGTCTCATCACAACACTCAGACTTCATCCATCCATCCATCCATTCTTCTATCCATCCATCTACCCATTCTTCTATCCATCCATCCATTCATCCAACCATCCATCCATCCATTCATTCTTCTATCCATCCATTCATCTAGTCATCCATTCATTCATTTGTCAGCACATATTTAGAGAGCACTAACTATGTGCCTGGAACCAAGCCTGTCTAGGGACACAGTGATGAACAAACCACAAGCAGTTCCTAAAGTGGTAGCTAAATATTTGGCTGGATTAAAGGTTCGTATGGAGTTTTCTGTAACAGGCTAATGAAAAACCCCAAAGACTTTTAATACTGGGCCAACCCAGTATTAACACATATCCCTAAGCCTGGCTCCTTCCCACCTTCAGCTCTCATAACTGTCACCTCCTCAGGGCAGCCCTCGAGACTGCTTGCCTATGGGAGGGCTTTGCATCATAGCACCCTGTTAGGTGTGCTGTTCTGCCCAGGGATGATTGAAACCAACATTTTCCTTCTGGGTTCATTACTGTTGGACTGAATGCTCCCCTGTCTGCCCTTCCCTCCAGAGACTAAACTCCACGAGAACAAGCTCCTTGCCCTCGGTCACCAGTAAATTCTCCAGAGCTCAGAATGGCAGCTGCCTGGCATAGAGCAGATATTCCACACATTTTTGTTGAAATAATAAATGAAGCAAACCTACAATTGAATATATAATGACAATTTTGACTATTATTTAGAAGGGCGAGAATAGAATCTTGAGAGAGAGAGAAAGAGGAACCTTGTTCCAGGCCCTAAATGATCAGACATACATGGAAAAGATGCAGGAATGGTGTCCTAGGTGCCTGCGCAGCCCGTGTACAGGTCTTGAGTGGAAGGAGGTTGCCTGAGGCACAGAGCAAAAGTTAGCATCGCTGGGGCAGAGAGGGCAAGATGTGGATCCAGGTCAGGGAGAGCCTAGATGGCCCTGGGAGGGCCTGAGACTCCACCCAAAGTGGAGAGAAAAGCCCCGTGAGGGTTTGGAGCAGCATTTTACAGATACGGACACTGAGACCTGGAAGGTGGGATGATTTCCCTGGGGGTTTGGGCAAGGCAGTGTCCAGCAGGGCTTCAGGCATTTGGATTTACAGCTCAGTCTTCTACGTGATGGTAGGCTGCAGAGCCTATAATTGGTTTTGGGGGGTCTTTAGTTAACCTGTGATCAGATCCCTTACTGAGGTAGGATGGACTGACTCTTCTCATGGTTCAGTATTTTTCCCTGGGAGAACATCCTCCCCCAGCCTTCAGCTTCAAGACCACTTCTCCTGTCAGCCATGACAAGGATCAGACTTTCTCCTTCCACCCTCTTCCCTGGGCTAAACATGCTCTTCCAAGATTGCAGTTTAAAATAGAGTCTTGGTGGGTTACCAGAGATTAGTGATTTCAACGGAGAGGATTAAGTTTTCAATATCTCATTTTGGGAAATTTCAGTAGGTAGAGGATGATTTGGGGATAGTCTGAAGTTAGAGCTCATGGTAGGCATTTAATTCTCCTCTTGTCCCTCCCAACTAGAGGAAAGAAGGTAATTACAGTGAATTACTATTATTATCATTACTATTATTGAGGGACATTATATAATATGAGAAGGGTCAGTTCTTCAAGTAGATATAACAATGTTAAATGTGCAGGCATCTAACAACAGAGCTTCAAAAAGCATGAAGCAAAAGCAGATAAAGTTGAAAGGTGGAATATAGCAATGCCCAGGTATGATTGGAGAGGTCAGCATTCCTGTCTCCGTAAGGGGAAGAATCAAGAGGCAGAAAGTCAGCGTGGACATTATCATTACTGAGACCTTAGTATGTGCCAGGATGTATGCTAAACACTCACAGTTTCTCATCTGGCCAACAGAGGTGGCTACAAGTTAGGTATTATACCATCCTCAGTTAACAGATGTGAAAACTGAAGCTTCTAGAGGCTACATTGATACCAAAACCACAAATTAGTGGCAAAGCTAACTTGACTCCAGAGTAGACCTCTTCTTTACCAAACTCTGCTCCCTCCCAGGTAAGGACTAGGGTTGAAATTTTGGGTCCCAACTCCTCTCAGATCCCCTCTCTGCTGAGATTTGGGACCTGACCTGCCCAGCACGGTGAGTGAGATGCTGTGTTGATCATTGCTGCATTCTTCCACGATCACCCGGGAGACACCAGTCTCGTCATCAGTTTCAGTGCTGACACTAAACTGGAGGACCAAGTTGAGGGCAAAGTCGACAATCTCACCCAACACAGGCCTGCAGGAAAACAGATTCACAGTGAACAGAGAGGGAGAAATCCCTTCGCATTGCCCACTTTAGTCTCTCTCTTGTGTGGACATTATATGGGATGTCTACGGGCAAGGACAGGGAAGCCTGGCGTGCTGCAGTCCTTGGGGTCTCAAAGATTCGGTTGGGACTTAGTGACTGAATAACAAATGGACAATGACAACATAGTCTGTATTCTTTATGGAATCCACATTCTTACATTAGATTTTGTTCTCCTGGCCAGAGTGTTTGGTTTATGTGAAATTTCTATAGAATATCACACTGATGATTTTAAAAAAAAGATTTAACATGTTTTTAGCAAAATACTATGTTAGGTATTTCCAAAAAATATATTTTGCCTGGATTAATCCATTTAATCCTGACAGCAATTCCATGAGAAAGATACTATCATTGTCTTTGTTTTCAGAATGAGGAAATGTGGTATAGAGAAGTTTAGTAGCTATCTCAAGATCTCATAACTAATGAATGGTGAAACCATAGTGCACTTTAATTTAGAAGACTCTTCTATGTATCCTCACTTTCCTATCTCTTTGTATCTTCAAAGTAATTAAAACACTTAGAAGTTATATTTTGCCTATAATTTCGTTACATTACATACTGTCCACTGCTATATGGCCCATAATGGTCACTGCTTTCAAAGAGAATCTTGGGAGACAAAATGATGCTGGAGGAAACTTTGCCAAAGTGTTATGCGTTCATGTCTTCTCAACTCTCAACTTTTATAATTAGATAAGTGCCTGGTTTCAGGTTAGAGACCTACTGGCCGTAGCTCACTGCATCTCCCAAACCTCGGATTCTAAGCCATACTCACAGTTTCACATTGATATGAGCAGTGATGGGGATTTTCACATCAGTACTGTTGTCAGAAGTCGCTTCTAATGTGATATTCAGGATGTGAAGATCACTGATTTTCACCCTGTGCAAAAAACACAATCCCCCCTGTCATTCCTGCTGGCAGCCATTGCTGGGCTCTTCTCTGTGCCAGTGCTGTGCTGAGCATTCGAGCCTCACAGACCTTGCCTACTTTGATCCTCATGAGAGCCGTGCTCAGGGGTTGCATTCTCTTCATGGATGGTATGGCAGACTGAGGATCAGACAGCTGTGATTTCCCTCAAGACTCCAAGGGTGAAAATGCACCAGAGCCAGCATTTTGTTGTTGTTGTTGTTGTGTTTTAACTGATATCTAGCTGCTTTACAATGTTGTGTTAGGTTCAAATGTGGGGCTTCCATGGTGGCTCAGAGGTTAAAGAAACTGCTTGCAACGCAGGAGATCCGGGTTCAATCCCTGGGATGGGAAGATCCCGTGGAGAAGGNTAACTGATATCTAGCTGCTTTACAATGTTGTGTTAGGTTCAAATGTGGGGCTTCCATGGTGGCTCAGAGGTTAAAGAAACTGCTTGCAACGCAGGAGATCCGGGTTCAATCCCTGGGATGGGAAGATCCCGTGGAGAAGGAAATGGCAACCTGCTCCAGGATTCTTGCCTAGAGAATTCATGGACAGAGAAGCCTGGTGGGCTACAGTCCATGGAGGCGCAATGAGTCAGACACAACTGAGCGACTAACACTTTCACTTTTCATTAGGCTAAGATGTACAGCAAAACAATTCAGATATATGGATAGATAGATACTGAGGTATTTTTATTTCAGATTCTTTCCCCTTATAGGTTATCACAAAATATTGAGTATGGTTCCTTGTGCTATATAGTAGGCCCTTGCTGGTTGTCTATTGTATATACAGTAGTGTGGATATATTTTTGCCAAACTCGTAATTTATCCTCCACCCTGATATCCATTTTTGTAATCGTGACTTAGTTTGTTTGTTTTTTATTATATTCTAAGAGTCTGATTTGTACGAGTTCTTTTGTATCATGTTTGAGATTCCACAGATTAGTGGTATCTATGACATATGTGATATATGTCGTTCTCTCTCTGACTTATTTCATTTAGCGTGATTATCTCTACATCCATCCAATTGTTGCTTTAAGTGTCATTATTTCATTCCTTTTGATGCAGGCCAGAATTAGAACCCAGAACTGCTTGACTCCCAGCCTTCATGTGTGGGGTCACCTATGTGGTGTGAATTCTAGATTCCTCTCTCCTGAGACCATTCAGACTTTTATACTCAGCTATATTCAGAGAAGAAATGTCTTATTCCTTGAGAATGGAACTTTAGGTACCATCAAACAGGCAGAGGTGGGGGTGAAGACAACCTTCATCCTGTCCCTGAAATCATAGAAGGCGAACGCCCAAACTTATGAGATCCAAATGGACCCCACAGACCTGACTCTAATTTTCCCATGCTTTGGTAGAATTGGCCTTAGACGACTTCTGCTCTGCAGGACAGGGGATCTTCCCAACCCAGGGATTAAACCCAGGACTCCCACATTGCAGGCAGATTCTTAACCAGCTGAGCCACCAAGGAACCCCTCTGGAAGAACCTGCAAGGTTTATTCAAATTTTTGCCTTTGATATTAAACTTATGTCCCCAAAGAGATGTATTCTCTTTCCTGGGAACAAATATCTCCAAATAAAGTACCAACTCACCCTGTAAGTCTGTACACTACTTGAAAAATTCCAGAAATGAATTCTTCCAGTAAGTTCTTAGTTTCCTCGGTATTAAGGATGTCCTCAGAAGTATTGGATTCCTGGGGCAGTGTGAAATCAGTCTTCAATTGCTGAAAAATAGCTGCAAAACAGTCTCTGTTTAGTGTGTTTTACAAGATCCCAGGCACCAGGTACTAAATGAGAATATTTGCCTGTGTTATATCATTTAATCCTTATAACAACTCCACAGAGGAGGCATCACTACTCTCTGCACTCTCAGATGAGGAAATAAAAGATCAAAAGTTTAAAAAATAGATCAAATTCACACAGTTAGGAGACCTTGATCTTTCCACACTGCCTTCACTCCAATATATACTCGTTATTCATCAACAGAGCAATCAACCCACTGAGCAGGCAATCGGTATTGATTCCACATTAACTTCTAGTAGTGAAGCACTAATGAGCTGCTCCTCCAAACCAAGTAAACTTAGAATAGAATAAGAAAAGGAAAATCTAGAGTCAAAGGAAATACATGGATCTAAATCATGAAAGTGGCGGATAGGTGTCCCTAAATGACAGCTTTGCATACGGCCTAGAAAGAGATGACTCATACAAGAACAAGGACAGAGAGCCCTAATTGACAGAGAAAAGAGGGATTTCAGATAGGAAGTGACTTGGCAGATGTAGAATGGCACATTTGAAAATTAGTAAGAAAATCTCTAGAAAATAATTTGAGTGAAAAAAAAAACAGGGAAGAACTAGCTCAAAGAATAGGAAAAAGCTAAAAAAATGTATATAATCAGTGTACTGCAACGTGACTTTGTGACAGAAAGTGAAGTCACTCAGTTGTGTCCGACTCTTTGCGACCCCGTGGACTGTAGCCCACCAGGCTCCTCTGTCCATGGGATTCTACAGGCAAGAATAATTGAGTGGGTTGTCATTTCCTTCTCCAGGGGATCTTCCCAACCCAGGGATCAAACCCGGGTCTCCTGCATTGCAGGCAGACGCTTTATCCTCTGGGCCACCAAGGAACCTAGTTATAATGATGCAGTGATGGAAACTACATCTGGTCCTACATCTTAGTAGGTGACTGTGATGCAGACACTTCTGCTTCTGAGCTCAGTTTTATCAGCAGTAAAGATGGAAATTGAGTCCCTCTCATATCTTTCAGGTTGCCAGGATTTCTTGGTGGCTCAGATGGTAAAGAATCTGCTTCCAGTGCAGGAAACCTGTGTCCAGTCCCTGAGGTTGGAGAAACTATTAACATAGGGAATTATTTGTCCATATCTGCTGCCATTTAAAATATGCATACCTTTTGAACTTTTGAAATGTCACTTTGAGGATCTTATCCAATAAATATATTAGCAAATTTTATGATGAAATAAAATGTAGATTGATATTCAGTTAAGAAATACCTGTTTCTAGAAAAATAATAAACAAATGAACCAGGAACCAGTTAGTCACCTTAGTAAACCACCCCTAAGGAGCAGCCCCTGCTGGCAGCCTTTGCTAATACAGACATAGTAAGTGGGAAGCAAGCCCCCGGGTGCCACTGATTACCCATTGATGACTCACTTTCAAGCGTATTGTCAAGGTTGTCAAGTCCTTGCTCAAGACCAGTTTTCAGCTTCCTCAGAATACCCTTGCCAATATTATCGAGAAGAGACGCTGAGGTCCCGGCAAGCAGGCCGCACAAAAGAACAAGTTTCCAAAGCTGAAACATCTTGTCCCGACACCTGGACAGTCATGGGAGGAACAAGAGTGAGAATTACCCACAGGGAAACGGGATCTCGGATGAGCACCTGTCACTCTGACACTCAGCAGTCCTTGAAGATAGACATGGTTATCTCCTCTCTTACAGACGGGCAGCCCAGCTCAAAAAGCCAGAGAAACTTACTTGCCCAGAGATAAACAACCAGTGAATGAAGGCACTAACTCCAAGTCAAGTTTCTTTACAAGAGGTCCTTTGCACATGCTGATTCCTCTGCCTGGAACATTTCCCTCGTCTCTCATTTTAAGCTGAGTCACTTTTACTGACTTTCCAGCTTCAGTAGGACATCGTGTCCTCTAGACCTCTCCCCAGAGTCTAGGTTAGGGGGCCCCACTCCACCATCTTGCCGCCTTCATTCACTGTTCAGAGTCCTGGGTACCAATTAGTGACGACTTGACTGCCTTTCCCATCCACCTGTGAATGGCTTAGAGGAGGGATTGTGACTTATTTCATGGTTGAATTCCCAACTCATAGTAAAAAAAACTGCACCTAGGACCGTGTTGGTGTTAGTCACTCAGTTGTGTCTGAGTCTTTGTGACCCCATGGACAGTGCCTGCCAGTCTCTCTAGCCACAGGATTCTCCAGGCAAGAATACTGGAATGGGTTGCTGTGCCCTCCTCCAGGGGAACTTCCTGACCTAGGGATCAAACCCATGTCTCTTATGTCCCCAGGACTGGCAAGAGGGTTCTTTGCCAAGCACCTAGTACAGTACAACAAAATAAAGTTTGCAGATTAAAAATATGAACAAATAACTAGGCACCACATCATGACACTACATTTGTCAATTTGACACTTCTGCTTATTGAATCTACTCCTTAATTCTCTCTATTCAAAATATTAGTTAATTCAAAGGTCCTATCCCTTGCCTTTTCCCCTATAGTGTTCTGAAGGGATTCCCTGGTGGCTCAGATGATAAAGACCGCAATGCAGGAGATCCGGATTCGATCCCTGGCTCAGGAGATCCCCTGGAAAAGGAAATGGCAAACTGCTCCAGGATTTTCATCTGGAGAATCCATGGATAGAGGAGTCTAGTGAGCTACTGGCCATGGGGTTGCAAAGAGTCAAGTACAACTGAATGACTAATACCTTCACCTTCACCCCTATGCTTCTTGTCCCCGAAAAATTCTGTAGGCCTCCATGTGGAGTGAAATCAAGAGGGAAACCCACCAGTCACAGGTTTGAAGAAATATACTTACAAAGTCCTTGCTCCTCTGCAGAGTCTTCTGGAATTCTACTGGGTGGTGATGGCCCATAACTTATATTGGTGGTGATGGGGTGGGAAGCTGCTCCCGGAAACAAGCCCTGTGTCCAGAGCCATCCAAGGGGACTCCAATGAAAATAACCCCTGTCCAGAGTGACCAGGAAGACTTCCAAAACAAAGGTCACTCAGGATGCTTGAATTGGATGGCCATGGAGAGGACTTTGTGCCAGGACTAAGAGCAGGTTCTCATGGAGCCTCCAGATACCAAGATGGTAGCCATGTACATGGGGGGCAGGGGTAAATACTGAGATGAATTGGAGAATATTCTGGTGATGTGATCATAGTGATCATTAGCTTGATTTTATCAGCACTTGGAAACTCAGGCTCAGAG
Organism: Neotragus pygmaeus; assembly: GCA_006410875.1. NCBI lineage: Eukaryota > Metazoa > Chordata > Mammalia > Artiodactyla > Bovidae > Neotragus > Neotragus pygmaeus. The sequence continues at coordinate 1,382,057 of SJYV01035025.1, read as the reverse complement.
AGGGAAAGCAGCCAGCCTGTAAGAGAGGGATAGAGTTGGAGCTAGACGTGCGGCCCATGGCATCAGGGTCAGTGACCAGTGAGGTCATTCTTCCCCAACCTTCTCTTGTTTCTGAGCACTCTCCATAGCATCCCTCACAGTGGAACCAGCTTCAGGAAAAATGTTCGCAATGACAGGCTGCTCAGGACCCACCCTCCCCATCTGCCCACTCCATTGAGTCAGTAGAGTTTCTCCTGAGAGTGAATATAGTCTGCCTCNCCAGCTTCAGGAAAAATGTTCGCAATGACAGGCTGCTCAGGACCCACCCTCCCCATCTGCCCACTCCATTGAGTCAGTAGAGTTTCTCCTGAGAGTGAATATAGTCTGCCTCTATATATATCCCCATATGAGTGGTATCCCTCTGCACACTAGCCCCCAACTCCTCTACTCTCTGTGAAGCTGCCAGAAGGTAAACCTCTCACCTTCAACCAAAGTCCCAACACGGCCCTTTGTCATCTACTCACTGCCACTCGAAACTTACCTACCTCTCTCTCATGGTCCTACTGTCTTCCTTCTTTTCCAGTAAAACATCAAATTCATTGCTGCCTTGGCCCTCTGCATGATCATTCCCTCTTTATAAAGATCTGCTCTTGGGAGGGGGTTTCAGGATGGGGAACACACCCATGGCTGAGTCATGTCAGTGTATGGCAAAAACCACTACAATATTGTAATTAGCCTCCAATTAAACTAAGTTAATTTTTTTTAATCTGCTCTTGAAGCCAGTGTGAGTTGAGTCCTGACATTCAAACTCACAGTAAGTCCTGACTTCACAAATTTGTAGACTTATATCACCGCCTGTGTTTGAATGACAACTCCAGGTTCAACTAAGCACACTGGAAACATAGCAGTCATCACAGCCACAGGAGAACTCAGAGGTCAACTTAGCCTCCTCGCTGGGGAGACTGGGGAACCTATGATCCAGAGAAGGGGAAGGATGCATCCAAAGCTATGCACGAAATGAGCCCGCCTCATTTTCCTCTTCCACTTCACATCTTTTCAGTTTGTTGAAATTTTCTGCTTGGGCAATAGCTTTTAAAGAAAGAGATTAAATAAAAACCATCGAATAAGTTTGTTTAAACTGTGGATGCCTGACCCCCATCCTATTTACTTAGGGTCAGAGGCTCCAGGGTGGCTGGACCGAAATGGAGTTATCTGGACAAAGGTGGCTCAAAGGTACATTTGACCTTGAGTTCTAAGAGCTGTGATCCCCACACCATCCTCTGGATCCCGCCTCTGCCTAGACTTGGACAACACTAGGTCCTTATCCTGCTTCATCTTGTGTCACCTCATCAACAGCCAGGCATGGGTGTTACTGGCCTCATTTCTTGACTGAGGGGCATGAGGCTCACAATGGGGTATGACTTTCTCAAGGCCACGCAGTTTGGAAAGGGCCAGAGCTGGAAAGTGCGCCCAGCTCTGCATCCTCTCCCACCGGGATTGACTGCGCCCACTCGCGGCCTCTGGGGCAGCAGTGAGTCGCACTCTTTGGCCTCAGTGTTCAGAACCCTATAGACCCAAGCCAGCGCGTGGCCCTGGGCGTGGCTCTGCAGCTCTGCTTTCACCCTTGGCGCTCATGGCAACCCCCTAAGGCGGTCTGGAAGCCCCGTTTTCCAGTTGAAGAAACAGATTTAGGAAAGAGAGGTGACTGGCCCAGGCTCAAAATGACAAGAACCTAGCATTTGTGTTCTCAGGGAAGGACCTTTCACTGAGATAACATCGAGGCCAGCTGGTCGGTCAGGAGAGTCCTTAGGTTTGGATAGCTTGTTTACTTCTTGACCTCCGCTGTTTGGGTTGGTTGTAATGCCTGGTGCATTGGGCATATGTCAACCAGGAACACCTGGTCCAGGAAGCACACATGGGTGCCCACGTGGCATTAGGCTGGTAACACTGGATAGAGAGCTCAGGTCTCCCAGGGACAGTGTCCTCCATTCACCCAACCACGCCTCAACACGGACCTGTAGCCCTGTCCTTGACTTGAACACAAACAGGGCCGAGTAATGATAAAGCCAGAGGTTTGGAGGGATACTGTTCCTTACACTGATTCTGGCCCGTCATCAGAGCACAGGGAAAATGCCCAATCCTGTGGCGGGAACATGAGGATGCCATCCAGTAGAGCCTTAGACTGGTCAGCAGACTCACCTCACAGGCTGTCAGCACCCAGTTCTGCAAACGTCTGAAGCCCCTCCTCCCCTGGTTGTGGGCACAGAGCTGAGGATTGTGCACAAATCTTGTGCAGACAATTGTCCCAGCTCAGGAACACAGCCCAAGGGACTGAGTGTGACATAGTGACCTCAGACCTGGTGTTGGCCCCAAAGCTTCAGCCTCCTCATTGTAAAATGGTGAAACAACTCCATGCCAAGTGGCAAAATGGAAATTGCATACCCCAACTCTGGGGAGACAAAATGCAGTCTTGAAGTACTACTTTGCAGTTTGGAATCAACCTGTTGTCCCATGTCCAGTTCTAACCGTTGATTCTTGTCCTGCATACAGATTTCTTAGGAGGCAAGTAAGGTGTCTGGTATTCCCATCTCTTTAAGAATTTTTCACATCTTGTTGTGATCCTCACAGTCAAAGGCTTTGGCGTAATTAATAAAGCAGAAGTAGATGTTTTTCCGGATCTCTCCTGTTTTTTTCAATAATCCAAAGGATGTTATCACTTTGTCCATCTGGTTCCTCTGCCTTTTCTAAATTCAGCTTGAACATCTGGAAGGTTATGGTACACATACTGGTGAAGCCTCTTGGAGAATTTTGAGCATTGCTTCGCTAGTGTGTGAGATGAGTGCAACTGTGCAGCAGTTTGAACATTCTTTGGCATTGCCTTTATTTGGGACTAGAATGAAAACTGATCTTTTCCAATCCTGGGGCTGCTGAGTTTTCTAAATTTGCTGACATACTGAGTGCAGCACTTTCACAGCATCATCTCAGGATCTGAAATAACTCAACTTGAATTTCATCACCTCCACTAGCTTTATTTGTAGTGATGCTTCCTAAGGCCCATGTGGCTTCACATTCCAGGATATCTGGTTCTAGATGAGTGATCATACCATCGTGGTTATCTGGGTTATGAAGATTTTTTAATATACTTTTTCTGTTTATTCTTGTCACCACTTCTTAATATCTTCTGCTTCTGTTAGGTCCATACCATTTCTGTAATTTATTGTGCCCATCGTTGCATGAAAAGTTCCCTTGGTATCTCTAATTTTCTCAAAGAGATCTCCAGTCTTTCCCATTCTATTGATTACCTCTCCATGCTATTCTTTGGAACTCTGCATTCAAATGGATATATCTTTCCTTTTTTCCTTTGCCTTTAGCTTCCCTTCTTTTCTCGGCTATTTGTAAGGCCTCCTCAGGCAACCATTTTGCATTTTTGCATTTCTTTTTCTTGGGGATGGTCTTGATCACTGCCTCCTGTACAGTGTTATGAAACTCCATGCATAGTTCTTCGGACACTCTATCAGATCTAATCCCTTGAACCTATTTGTCACTTCTACTTTATAATTGTAATGGATTTGATTTAGGTCATACCTGAATGTTCTAGTGATTTTCCCTACTTCCTTCAATTTCAGTCTGAAATTGGCAATAAGGAGTTCATGATCTGAGCCACAGTTGCTCCCAGGCTTGTTTTTGCTGACTGTATAGAGTTTCTCTATTTTTGTCTGCAAAGAATATAGTCAATCTGATTTTGGTATTGACCATCTGATTATGTCCATTGTAGAGTCTTCTCTTGTGTTGTTGGAAGAGGGTGTTTGCTATGACCAGTGAATTCTCTACGCAAAACTCTATTAGCATTTGCTTTGCTTCATTCTGCATTCCAAGGCCAAATTTGCCTGTTACTCCAGGTATCTCTTGACTTCCTATTTTTGCATTTCAGTCCCCTATGATTAAAGAATAGATTTTGGGGGTATTAGTTCTAGAAGTTTTGGGCTCCAAAATCACTGCAGATGGTGACTGCAGCCATGAAATTAGAAGACACTTACTCCTTGGANAAAAGTTGGCCTAAAGCTCAACATTCAGAAAATGAAAATCATGGCATCTGGTCCCATCACTTCATGGGAAATAGAAGGGGAAGCAGTGTCAGACTTTATTTTTGGGGGCTCCAAAAATCACTGCAGCCATGAAATTAGAAGACACTTACTCCTTGGAAGAAAAGTTATGACCAACCTAGATAGTATATTCAAAAGCAGAGACATTACTTTGCCGACTAAGGTCCATCTAGTCAAGGCTATGGTTTTTCCTGTGGTCATGTATGGATGTGAGAGTTGGACTATGAAGAAGGCTGAGTGCCGAAGAATTGATGCTTTTGAACTGTGGTGTTGGAGAAGACTCTTGAGATCCAACCAGTCCATTCTGAAGGAGATCAGCCCTGGGATTTCTTTGGAAGGAGTGATGCTAAAGTTGAAACTCCAGTACTCTGGCCACCTCGTGTGAAGAGTTGACTCATTGGAAAAGACTCTGATGCTGGGAAGGATTGAGGGCAGGAGGAGAAGGGGATGACAGAGGATGAGCTGGCTGGATGGCATCACCAACTCGATGGACGTGAGTCTGAGTGAACTCCGGGAGTTGGTGATGAAGGGGAGGCCTGGCGTGCTACAATTCATGGGGTCGCAAGGAGTCAGACACGACTGAGCGACTAAACTGAACTGAACCTATGATCTCAAAGAACCAACTTTTAGTTTTACTGATATTTGCTGTTGTTTTCTTTATTTCTGTTTCATTTTTTATACTCTGATCTTTATGATTTCTTTCCTTTACTAACTGGGTTTTGATTTTCTTTCTCTAGTTGCTTTAGGTGTAAGATTAGATGGTTTCTTTGCGGTTTTTCTTGTCTCTTGAATTGCTGTGAACGTCCTCTTTCTGCTTTTGCTGTGTCACATTGGTTTGGGTCATCATTTGGGTCATGTTTTCATTGTCATTTGCTTGTATTTTAATTTTTTTTTTTATTCCTTCAGTGATCTCTTGGTTATTCAGGAGCGCACTGTTTAGCCTCCATATGTTTGTGTTTCTTACAGGTTTGGTTTTTTTTTTTCTGTGATGATTTCTAATCTCATAGCATTGTGGTCAGAAAAGATGCTTGATATGATTTCAGTTGTCTTAAATTTTTCAAGGCTTGATTTGTGATTCAAGATGTGATCTGTTCTGGAGGATGTTCCGTGTACACTTGAGCAGGAAGTGTATTCTGCCCTTTCAAGTGGAATGTCCTATAAATATCAGTTAAATCTGTCTGGTCTGTTGTGTCATTTAAGGTTGTGTTTGCTTATTTTCTATCTGCATTATCTGCCCATTGGTGTAAGTGGGGTGTTGAAATCGCCCTCCACTATTATTGTAAAGTCTATTTTATCTAAGGGTATTACTACTCCAGTTTTGATTTCCATTTGCATGAAACGTCTTTTTCCATCCCCTCATTTTCAGTCTGTATATGTCTCTGGTTCTGAAGTAAGTCTCTTGTAGATGTACGCATATATGGATATTGTTTTTGTATCCATTCAACCAGTCTGTGTTTTTTGATTGGAGCTTTTAATCCATTTACAGTCAAGGTAATTATCGGTATGTATGTGCCTGTTACCATTTAAAAAATGGTTCTGGTTTGTTTTTGTGGGTTTTTTCCTTCTCTTCTGTTTCTGCCTAGAGCAGTTCCTTTAGCATTTGTTGTAAAGCTGGTTTGGTGGTGCTAAAGTCTCTTAGCTTTTGCTTGTCTGTAAAGCTTTTGATTTCTCTTTGCCACTCTCTGGCCTGCATAATTTCTGCTGAAAATCAGCTGATAACCTTATGGGGATTTTTTTGTATGTCATTTGTTGCTTTTCCCTTTCTGTGTTTAATACTTTTTCTTTGAATTTAATTTTTGTTAGTTTGAATTAGTTAGATTTTGTTAGTTTGTTAGTTTTGTTATCTTGGTGTGTGTCTCCTTGGGTTTATCCTGTGTGGCAGAAGTCCCCAACCCTGGGGCTCGCCTGCGGCCTCTTAGTAACCCAGATGCACGTGCAGAGCTTCATCTGCCGTGACCACCTCCTCCCCCACAGCCCATGGAAAAATTACCTTCAGAGAAACTGGCCTGGTGCCAAAAAGGGCTGGAAACCCCTGCTGTGTGGGACTCTCCGTGCTTCCTGAACTTGGGCGGCTGTCTCTTTTCTCATGTTAGGGAAGTTTTCATCTGTGACCTCTTCAAATATTTTCTTCCTCGTTCTCTTCCTTGGGTGCCCCTGCCATTTGACTGGTGGTTCGTTTAATGTTGTCCCAGAGGTCTCTGAGATTGTCCTCAAGTCTTTTCTTTTTTATGAATTCTGCTGCTCAGCAGTTATTTCGACATTCTGTCTTCCAGCTCACTTACTGTTCTTCTGCTTCAGTTATTCTGCTGTTGATTTCTTTTAATGTGTTTTTCATTTTAGTTATTGTGTTGTTTATCACTGTTTCTTTGTTCTTTTGTTTTTGTAGGTTCTTGTTACACATTTCTTACATTTTCTCCATCTGTGTCTCCATTCTATTTCTGAAATTTTGGATCATCGTTGCTATCATTTCTGTTAATTCCTTTTCAGGTAGCTTGCCTATTTCCTCTTCCTTTATTTGGTCTTATAGGTGTTTACCTTGTTCTTTCATCAGTGACATTTTTTTTGTCATCTCACCTTTTTGGTGGCCGAAGCTGTGTTCCTGTCTTAGTGTTGTTTGGGTTGAGGCATTCGGCACTGGAGTTTGCAGGCGGTTGGGTAGAGCCAGGTTGGGCTGTGGAGGCAGGGTCTTGCTGAGGATGGGGCCTAGGCTCAGGACCCCTGTGTAGGGGAATAGGTCCTTGTGGGGGAGGTGCAGGGGACAGAGCTTAGGGTCTATGTAGCTGGAAGGGAGAGGTTTGGCCTGGGACCCCAGCAGGCTTGGCAGAACCCAAGCAGGTGTGGAAAATGCTGGCTGGCTCCCCTCTAATTCCCCAACCCCCTGCAGGTCTTCCCCAATCCTTGCGGATCTTACAGTGAGTGGGCACCCTGAACGTGGGAAGCCCGCCCCTCCCACAGCTGCCCCTTCGGGGCTCCCACCCATCTCACCTCTACTTTCCCTCCCCATCTCCCTGCCTCCCGTTATCTCCCAGGATCCGCAAGGCTGGAGAGGCCCCTCTGGGGCCTGAGTGGGCACCAGAAGCACTGGCCCGTCCCCTTCTGGTCCTCCAGCCCCCTGAGGTCCCCCTGTCCTGATGTCCTCACCGTGAGTGAGCCCGTCAAGCCTGGGAGCCTCTCCCCTGCCTCAGCCGTCCCTCAGGGTTGCTGGTCCCACCACCTCCGATTCCCCTCCCCTCCCAACCCCCTGAGCTCCACCTGGTCATGAAGGGGTTCCTCCTGCCCACTTAGGTGTCCAGGCTNATGGGGAACACGTGTATACCTGTGGTGGATTCATGTTGATGTATAGCAAAACCAATACAATATTGTAAAGCAATTAGCCTCCAATTAAAATAAATAAGTTTATTTAAAAAAATGAATAAACAGTTAAAAAAAAAGAAAGATCAGCTGTTATCCTTATGAGAATCCCCTTGTGTGTTATTTGTTATTTTTCCCTTGCTGCTTTCAATATTTTTTCTTTGTGTTTGATCTTTGTTAGTTTGATTAATATGTGTCTTGGGGTTTTTTGCCTTGGGTTTATCCAGTTTGGGACTTTCTGGGTTTCTTGGACTTGGGTGATTATTTCCTTCTCCATTTTTGGGAAGTTTTCAACTATTATCTCCTCTCATATTTTCTCATGGTCTTTCTATTTGTCTTCTTCTTCTGAGACTCCTATGATTCAAATGTTGGGGCATTTAACATTGTCCCAAAGGTCTCTGAGTTTGTCCTCATTTCTTGTAATACTTTTTTTCTTTTTTCCTCTCCATTTCATTTATTTCTACCATTTATCTTCTATGTCACTTGTCCTATCTTCTGGCTCAATTATTCTACTGTTGGTTCCCTCCAGAGTGTTTTGATCTCATTTATTTCATTATTCATTATATATTGACTCTTTTTTATTTCTTCTAGGTGCTTGTTAAACCTTTCTCGCATCTTCTCAATCTTTGTCTCCAGGCTATTNTGTCCTATCTTCTGGCTCAATTATTCTACTGTTGGTTCCCTCCAGAGTGTTTTGATCTCATTTATTTCATTATTCATTATATATTGACTCTTTTTTATTTCTTCTAGGTGCTTGTTAAACCTTTCTCGCATCTTCTCAATCTTTGTCTCCAGGCTATTTTTCTGTAACTCCAATTTGTTTTCAAGATTTTGGATCATTTTCACTATCATTATTCGGAATTGTTTATCAGGTAGATTCCCTATATCTTCCTCTTTTGTTTGGTTTGGTGGGCATTTATCCTGTTCCTTTATCTGCTGGGTATTTCTCTGCTTTTTCATCTTGTTTATATTGCTGTGTTTGGGTTGGCCTTTCTGTATTCTGGCAGTTTGTGGTTCTTCTTTATTGTGGAGGTTCCTCACTGTGGGTGGGGTTAGGCTGGTGGCTTGTCAAGGTTTCCTGGTTANTGTAATGAACATCAGTGGAAGTTTTACTTTACAGTTAATTTCTAGATTACACCATTGTGTACCATGAAGGACACGTGCATTGAAGGGAGAATAATTGTAATTACCACTTGTTCACAGTGGCTTGAAAGTTGGAGCAGGTGACCAGAAATAGCAGGTTCATGTTGTACAAATCTGGTTTAAGTTAAACATCAGCGATATAATTTTCTTTAAAAATCATATTAAGATATTCCTAGAACTGAGGTTATACATTCTTTTCACTATTTTAGAAATAGGTGCAAGTAGCCATCATTTCTGATTGTTGACTTTGAGTGGAGATGGCCCTTTGGGTTCCAGAATCAAGATAAAGAAATGTGGGTCAGTGAGTGGAGTGGAATCCTAAGCTGCCTGCTGTCCTGGGGCAATAAAATAATTCATGCATCCAACAAGCAATGCCAGCCGACCTCTTGGGGACACCGCAGAGCCAAGGGTTTGAACTGAGGGGTCCTCAGGCCCCTTTCATTCTCATTTTTATAAATGTTTTAATTTTAGTAGATTTCCCCATCTTCACTAATTTCTGCTGAGAAAATTAATAACATTTATTGTACATATAGAAAAATCACAGTGTGTGTAACTTTTGGGTTTCTGCATTTATTGCCCTTTTTGTTTAGCTTGGACCAAGGAAAAGATTTTATTAACAAGTTTTAATTCCCTTGGAACCTACATAATTTTGAGTGTTTAACCTTAAGTAAAAACAGCAATTGAGTGTTAACAGATGTGGTGCCCAAGGCCATGTGGCCCGTCACTTGCTCTCTCCTAAGCTTTTCGTGGTGTAGAAAGCTTCCTGAATTGATGTTGTGTTACTTGAACGTTGATATTATTGTGTCTACACTTTTAGTTTTTGGATTAAATGAATGACTTATGATGTCCTTCCTAAATGGAGTCATTCTTCTTTCATCTGAAAGAAACATCATTTTTCCATCTCAGTGATGGCTTCATTTTTTATTTAGTGGCAAGAAGTAGCGGGTTATTTGTTATTATAGGAGTTAGTGTAATGCTGGAGTTCTGAAGGTCCTCAGATTATCAGCTGGTCCAGCTTTAAAGCTAGTACAGGGGCCTGTACAGGAGATCAGGCAGATGATTACTCAGCCTTTCCTGAAATACCTAGGATGGTAGGAAACCTACTGCCTTTTCCAGCTTCTCAAGGTAGCATCTGCCGCTGAAGTCAGGTGAGCCTCCTGGCTGCCTATACCTTCAATCCCAGTTCTTTCCTCTGGAGTAATACATAACCAGTCTTTCTCCTATGGGCATCCCTGCCCAAGAACGTTTTTCTCCTCATGAGCTTTAATTTTCTTGTCTGTTACGTGATTTGATTACCTAACCAGGATTGAGGTTTAAGAACAACCTGGACAATCATGACCTTAGGCAAAACCCTTTTCATGTTTCAGAGTATTAATATCTTAGTTTTATCTCTGGTGTATAATGCAATGGGAAAAATGGCAGTGTGTGTCCATAGATTTGGGAATCCTGATAGATACTTTAAATTTCTGTTCTTGTCACTAAGAAATGATTGAACATTTATTGACTCTTCGCTATGTGCCTGACACTTGGATCTTAAGTGAATATTAAGACAGAGTAAGATACCTTCTCTACCTAATTGGGGCTTAACTTCCCTTCCCTAGATCTTTTTACTTTGAGTTATAAATGGTTTTTTAAAATTTCTTAAAATTTTTAATATTTATTGGAGTAAAGTTGATTGACCATGTTGTGCTGGTGATTTAGTTATACGTATCAGTTCTTTTTTCAGATTCCTTTCCTATATAGGTTATTACGGAATGTTGAGTAGAATTCCTTGTGCTGTATAATAGATCCTTATTGATTATCTACTATATGTGTATATTTGTGTGTATACATTAAGCCCAGTCTCCTAATTTTTTCCCGTATAAAGTGATATCATATGATGCTTATCTTTGTCTGTCTGACTTATTTACTATGATGATGTCCAGGTCTATTCAAGGCACTGCAAGTGGCATTCTTTCTTTTTTATGACTAAGTAATAGTCGATTGTAATATACATGCACCACATCTTCTTTCTTAATCTAGCAATGGATATTTACATTGTTTCTGTCTCTTGGCTATTGTAAATAATTTGCAAACAAAACAAAACATGGGATTGCCTGTATCTTTTAAAAGTACGGTTTTCTCCAGATTTATGCCCAGGAGTGGGATTGCTGGAACATTTGATATCTCTGTTTTTAGTTTTTCAGAGAACTTCAGTACTATTCTCTATAGTGACTGTTATCAGTGTACATTCCCACTAACAGTGTAGGAAGGCTGCCTTTTCTTCACACCCTCTCCAGCGTTTATTGTCTGTAGACTTTCTGATGATGGCCATTCTGACTGATGTGAGGTGATACTTTTAATTAGTTTTGATTTGCATTTCCCTAATAATTAGTGATGTTGAGCATCTTTTCATTTGTTTTTTGGACATCTGTGTGTCTTTTTGGGAGAAATCTNGTCAGAAAGCTGCTTGCACATGCACTGACTGTTTCTCTGATGTTCCTGCGGGGATCTTTGCTCCCCACCATATGGTGCCCTTTGTACAGAAAATAACATCGAAGTTCAAAAGAAAAACATTAACTGGGGACATGACTGGGAACATGGGAAACTTATGTTATCTTAAAAAACAGATACTTTCTGCATACCAAGAAGCTCAATAAAGTAATAAAATTGATGCGGCATTGAATGTCAGAGCTCTTGATCCTCGAGGTCTTGAGTTCCCCGGTCCCATCTTTCCTTCTATTCTGTCTGTGTTTTCTTATGCCCTGCAGGCACCCTTCTCTCGCTCTATGTTGCTGAGCTGGACTCGGCACAGCCACGCTGGTCTCGGAATCCGTGCGCCTCACTCGCCCAACTTCCCTCCTGGTCCCCCTCCTCTCACTGAAGACGAAAGTCCTTTGCGGTGTGGTTGGAGAGTCTGCCCTATTGCAACAGTGTTTCTTTATCATACAGTCTCCTCCACTTGTCCGGACTTATCTGTGAGGTTCAGGGAGGATCACCCCCGCCCCCGCCTCCCTTTGAGCCTAACGGCCCTTTGGGAGCCGTCCTGTCCTCCCTCCGACGCCCACGGGACCACAGGCTGTGTCCGGACGCCCTGGACCCCGCGCAATAACAGGACAAAGCGCCATGTCCCCACCCAACGATCGAGATGGGGAACTCTGGTCGGGACCCCGGGATAAGACGCCGGGTCCCCGCCGCCCCCCACCCGGAGGGGGGAAATGGGTCGGGACCCAGAACAGGACGTCGGGTCCCTTCCTTGCGGAACCCCGGGACAAGACGCTGGGTCCCCACCCCGCAACCGAGGGAGAACTTGTATCGGGACGCGCAACAGGACGTCAGGACCCCACCTTGAAGCCGAGAGGGAGACTCGGGTCGAGACCCCGGGACAGAACTCTGGGTCCCCACCCCGCGGCCGAGGAGGGAACGCGGGCTGGAACTCCGTGGGTGGGACGCGGGGAGACCCTGGCCAGCCGTCATTTTCGATAAGTTCCGGTTCGTCCAAACCGGAACTTTTTTCTATTAGGGCCCTGAGCCATGCACTCACCATCTTCTCCTCGTTCCGGGTTCTCCAAAGCGTGCCTTGCGACCTCGGTTAGTGAGAGCGACTGGGACGGGACCCCAGATAACGCCGGGACTAGTTCATACCAGTGCAGCGGAGGCTGAGAGAAACTTCCCGGGGCTGGAAGCGCACCCGTAGCGTGCCCTGATTGGACGGCTTTCCAGGGCCCGCGCTCTGATTGGACGTTAATTCTTCCCCGTCGGTCCCATCCTATCCTGATTATGGTTGTCTGGACTCCGGCCAGCCGCTGCTAATTGGACAGTTTAACCAGACCCCTCCCTTGCCCCGAGTGACAGGCCACAGAGACAGGCTTGGTTGATCTGCCCACCTGGGACTTGGCTGCTCCCACAGCCAGTTCTGGAGGGCGGCGGACCCCATGGTGTCCGCTCTGCGGTTCCCCTGTGTCCTTCTCCTGCATCTGGAAGTCCAGACTCAGGTTCCCTGCAGATTGCTCCGTTCACGGAATGTGGACGAGAAAATACGGGTCATAGCGCTTTGATGACGGAAATAAAATTAAAAGAATAAACACATTTATTTAAGCCAAACTGAAGACCACAGGGCTTAAGACAGCCTCTCAGATAACTCAGAGGAACTGCTCAGGAGAATCACGGTTTTTAGCAGTTTCCTCTCTTGTCAGAACATAGTACATCAAACAAGTCAGGGAAATATTCTTCCAAGATTTCAAAAAGCAAACAGTCTTATCATTGAAGAAGGACCAGCATTGATGCCCCAGGAAGGGAGGCAGCTAATCTTCATTGAAAAAAAAAATGTATTGTTGTATTTTTATTTTTGTGCTAGGTCTTCCTCGGAGTTTGCGGGTTTTCTCTAGTTGCCGCGAGTGGAGTCTACTCGAGTTGCAGTTCGAGGGCTTCTCATTGCAGTGGCATCTTTTGTTTAGCGTGGATTCTAGGACACTCCGGCTTACTAACTGTGGCCCCTGGGCTTAGTTGCTCCTGGACATGAGGGGTCTGAACCTGTGTCCTCTGCATTACAAGGCAGATTCGTAACCACTGGACCACCAGGGAAGCCCCTAATCTTTATTTTTAAAACACATTTTACTTTTGGTCAGTGGGTGCTTTAATAATTTAAAGCAGATGGACAATGCATGTTCAATAGGCCACAGATTGTTTTAGCATAAAATTCGACTCAAATCGGGCTTCCCTGGTGGCTCAGACGGAAAAGAATCCACCTGCAAAGCCAGAGATCAGAGTTCGATCCCTGGATTGGGAAGATCCCTGGAGCAGGAAAAGGCTACCCAATCCAGAATTCCAGGGACAGAAGCCTGGTGGACTATAGTCCACAGGGTCACAGGGAGTTGGACAGGACTGAGCGATTAACACTTTCACTTTCGACTTGAATCAGGTATGCATCAGAATGACTTCCCCAGACCTCAATAGGTGAAAATCTGTTTCATCAATTTGGCGACCTTCAGTNGGACTATAGTCCACAGGGTCACAGGGAGTTGGACAGGACTGAGCGATTTCGACTTGAATCAGGTATGCATCAGAATGACTTCCCCAGACCTCAATAGGTGAAAATCTGTTTCATCAATTTGGCGACCTTCAGTGTCAGGACACGGCGTGGACTAAGGTCACCATTGCTGAGTTCAGCTTAGCAACATAGGGCGAGAGACGGGTGCCACAGAACATAAGAAAACACAAAGACAGAATAGAAGGAAAGACAGGACTGGGGAACTCAAGACCTCGAGGATCAAGAGCCCCCGCATTCAGTGCTGCATCACTTTTATCAAGCTTCTTGGTTTGCAGAAAGTATGTTTTGTTTTGTTTTTAAGATAACATAAGTTTCCCATGTTCCCAGTCATGTCCCCAGTTAATGTTCTTCTTTTGAACTTCGATGTTATTTTCTGTACAAAGGGCACCATATGGTGGGGAGCAAAGATCCCCGCAGGAACATCAGAGAAACAGTCAGTGCATGTGCAAGCAGCTTTCTGACTTGCGCCGACCAGGCATTGCTAAGTCTGCACTCCTCTCTCTCCATCTGCTCAAGCAGGTCACTCTGGCCCCAGTCAATCAGCCCATGTACTCTGGTTATTTTTTGTTGCTGTTTCCTGTTATTTTTTCTCATGGTTTTGCAAAGACATCTGGAGAATGTTTCCCACATTTCCCCCTTTTTGTTTTTGTAACAGTAGGTAGGCTGACTGGGCCACTTCTTTCTTCATTAATTTTTTGAGGGCTTTTCTTGTGCATCTGAAGACTAAACACAAGATTATTTAAAAGCAGCAAAAAGATATGAGTGCNAGAATGTTTCCCACATTTCCCCCTTTTTGTTTTTGTAACAGTAGGTAGGCTGACTGGGCCACTTCTTTCTTCATTAATTTTTTGAGGGCTTTTCTTGTGCATCTGAAGACTAAACACAAGATTATTTAAAAGCAGCAAAAAGATATGAGTGCCTATAAGCCTGCCACCTATGCCTTTTATCCAGTCAAAGGATTCAGTGCTTTTAGTCCATCAGTTATACCTTGTAAGGTTTTGGTTTGGGGTTACAGCTTAAAGATGCATGTTGCATGGCAATAATTTTGGCTTTTAATTGCTGTTTATGTCCAATGTAAGGTTATCAACTTTGTGTCACTGAGATATCACAATCCTCAGGTATGTGTGTTATACTGCAGAGAAATTCATATCATATCAGCTTTTAGTCAGTCTCTGCGAATTTTGAAATGTGAACAGCTGCACTTCCTTTTTAAGATTGTATAGCAATGGATGTACAGCTATGCCATGTACAAAAAGCCACTGACTTTCACTCTTAAGAGGGTAACGATTACAGAATATGAATTGTATATTCATTTAAAAACAAATAATAAGACCAGTATAACCTTGGTAATCCTACCTCCTGGTCACCACTAAAATATATTCTGTCTGGGAATTCCCTGGTAGTATAATGATTAGGGGACTTCCCAGGTGGCACCAGTGGTAAAGAACCCACCTGCCAATGCAGGAGACATGAGAGACGTAGGTTTGATCCCTGGGTCAGGAAGATCCTCTGGAGAAGGGCATGACAACCCTCTCCAGTATTCTTGCCTGGAGAATCCCATGGTCAGAGCAACCTGGTGGGCTACAGTCCATGTGGTTGCAGAGTCAGACATGACTGAGCGACTTTCACTTTCATTTACACATGGAGAAAAGTACATTCAAGTTCTTTTCCCATTTTTTTTTTTAACTGAATCACTGGCATTTTGTTATACAAAGTTGTTTCAGGTATTCTGGATAATAAAACCTTGTCACATATATGATTCAAAAATGGGTTATCTCATTCTGTAGGGTTTTTCACTCTCTTGATAGTGTCCTTTGATGCACAAAACATTTTAATATTCATGGAGTCCAATTTATCTATTTTGTCTTGTGTTGCTAGTGCCTTCCGTCCCAGGCATCAGGACATGACGTGCCTGCTCACACACAGTGCTCTCTTCTTGCCTCTGCTGTTCTTGCCCCCACCTCACTCTCCTCTAGAAACACTGGCATCTCCCTGTCCCTCAAGTACCCAAGGCCCACTCCCGCCTTAGAAGCTGCATTAGTCTGCTTGGGCCACCCAAAAAAGCACTGGAGACAGCAGGGCTGAAATCAACAATAATTTAATTTCTCATGGTTTGGGAGGCTGGACCTACCTGATAAAGTTGTCAGCAGGGCTGGATTTTCTGGAGGCTCTGAGGAGGAACCTGTTCCAGGCATGTCTCCAGATTTCTGGAGACTGCCAACAATCCTTTGCATGCCTTGGCTTGTAGAGAGATCACACCGGGGACTTCCCTGGTGGTGCAGTGTATAAGAATCCACCTGCCAATGCAGGGGACATGGGTTCGATCCTTGGTCTGGGAAGATCCCACATGGCTCGGAGTAACTAAGCCAGAGTGCCACAGCTACTGACCCCATGCTCTAGAGCCTGAGAGCTATAACTACTGAGACCATGTGCTGCAACTACTGAGGCCCATGTACCTAGAGCCTGTGGTCCTAAAGCGTGTTCTCTGGAACAGTAAAAGCCACTACAGTAAGAAGCCCTGGCACCACAATGAAGAGCAGACCCAGCTCACCTCAACTAGAGAAAGCCTGTGCAAAAAGAAACAAAGATCCAGTGCTGCCAAAAAAAATAAATGGAAGATCACATCAACCTCTGCTCTGATTTTACATGGCTAAGACATGTCTGTCTCCTGGGCAGGTGTCTGTGTCCCAATACACGTCACTGGATTATGATGTACTCCAATCCATTATGGCCACACCCTGATTACATCTGCACAGACCTTATTTCCAAATCAGGTTTGAGAAAAGGAACATTTTCTACCATATCAGTAAACAAGGGTGTCAGTCAGTGAGAGCCACTGAACCTGAAGGAAATCAAGAAAGAGAAGAGTATCAGCCATCAGACTGCATCCACTCCCCACGGTGAGCCCTGAGGAACTCAGGATGTGAAAACACACATCCTGGCCCCAGGTAGCTGAGATGCATATCAAAGGAACGATTTCAGTGAACCCAGACTTTTGCATCTTCCAGTACATAGAAAAGCGCTAAATTTCTTAACTTGGGATATTTTATTTTCTTCAATTAACAGCCAGTTTTTGATGTTCTGACTACCTGCCCTTTGTTACAACACTTCTATATAACCTGGCTCCTCCTCCCACTTCCTTGGAGCAGTTCTCTCAGGCTTACTTGAGATGCTGCCTCCAGGGTTTCAGTTCAGTCGCTCAGTTGTGTCCGACTCTTTGCGACCCCATGAATCGCAGCATGCCAGGCCTCCCTGTTCATTACCATCTCTCAGAGTTCACTCAGTCTCATGTCCATCGAGTCCGTGATGCCATCCAGCCATCTCATCCTCGGTCGTCCCCTTCTCCTCCTGCCCCCAGTCCCTCTCAGCATCAGACGCTTTTCCAGTGAGTCAACTCTTCGCATGACATGGCCAAAATACTGGAGTTTCAGCTTTAGCATCATTTCTTCCAAAGAAATCCCAGGGTTGATCTCCTTCAGAATGGACTGACTGGATTTCCTTGCAGTCCAAGGGACTCTCAAGAGTCTTCTCCAACACCACAGTTCAAAAGCATCAATTCTTTGGCGGTCAGCCTTCTTCACAGTCCAACTCTCACATCCATACATGACCATAGGAA
>SJYV01035025.1:1272543-1364462 GCA_006410875.1 Neotragus pygmaeus | reverse complement strand
TTTGGCATAGTCAATAAAGCAGAAACAGATGTTTTTCTGGAACTCTCTTGCTTTTTCAATGATCCAGCGGATGTTGGCAATTTGATCTCTGGTTCCGCTGCCTTTTCTAAAACCAGCTTGAACATCAGGAAGTTCACGTTTCACGTATTGTTGAAGCCTGGCTTGGAGAATTTTGAGCATTACTTTACTAAAATTCCCTCTGGATAAAACATAACTCACAACTTTTAGGCTGTGACTATCTTTTAAATCCACAGGTTGTATGAGAGATTCCAGGTGGACATGAAATTGGTGGTGATGAGGTGGGAGAGGAGACATTACTGAATTCAGTATATATGCATACATGCAGCCACTGTTGCTCTGGCTAAGCCATGAGAAAATCACCATGGGAAAAGAATAAAAGCAAGATACAACAATTAAATATAATCCAAACAAAAGTACATCGGGCTGATTAGTTGGAGTCATCATGCCCTGCTAAGCTAAGGAAAAACAGTGTGGAGCTTGGAACACTGGGTCAGCACAAGTTCAGAACACTGCTTGTGCACATACCAAGATGTTTTCCCAAAGCATATGTGGGTCTATGACCTCCAGCTGGGTGATACCCTTCATATAAAAAAATAACCAAGGTAGTTCAAAGTAATCAATAAAATGGGAGATGTGACCAGGGACACGGGAGGCTGATTTTACCATGGCACAACAGATATTTCCTGCTTGCCAAAACACTAAATAAAAGGGCTGTGGCTCTGAGGAACAAGGCTCTTGATCCTAGAGGTCTTGAGTCCACCGCTCCCATCTTCGAAACTTTAATTCTGTCTCTAGTTTCTTTTTTCCAAACTGTGTCAACCACTTTGATCCCTACCTGCTGTGCCGGCCACAGTACATACATGTCCTTGTATATAGTTTAATAATCTATTTAGGTATCAACTGCCAGTGTTAGCTGAAATAGTTTACTCTTCTGTTATAATATTCACTGGAGAGATTGAATGAATGAATGAATGAATCAAATCTTCTACATATCCCCCTCAGCCCCTCATGAGTGCATGCTGAGTCGCTCAGTCATGTCCAACTCTTTGTGACCCCACAGACTGTAGCCCATCAGGTTCCTCTGTCCATNCTGGAGAGATTGAATGAATGAATGAATGAATCAAATCTTCTACATATCCCCCTCAGCCCCTCATGAGTGCATGCTGAGTCGCTCAGTCATGTCCAACTCTTTGTGACCCCACAGACTGTAGCCCATCAGGTTCCTCTGTCCATGATTCTCCAGGCAAGAATACTGGAGTGGGTTGCCATTTCCTTCTCCAGGCGATCTTCCTGACTCAGGGATTGAACTCTGCATTGCAGGCAGATTCTTTACTGTCTGAGCCACCAGGGAAGTCCTCTCACCCCATCACTGTGCTACATTTCTTGGTACAATTGTGAAAGGTCAATGAAACCAATATGTTTGTGCTGGATTGTTTTTTTCATTGTGCATGTGACTGGGAGGTATATTTCCCAGAATCCCTGTCTCAATGATTTCAGGTTAGAATTCACCAACAGCCTAACTTGTATGATGTTTGGAAGGTACTAGTGAGTAAAGAAACCAATTACTCTCAGGGTCTGGATCCATCACACACAGACGGGCCAGTGCAGAGGGGCTTGCTGGGCAACCAGTGAGGAGCTTGTGATCACCAGGCAGGTCAATCAAGCAAGTCCTCAAACCAAACACCCACTTTTTCTCTACCATTTTCTAAGGGTCCTGACTCCAATTAAGCCTTTATTTCCCACAATCATAATCTGCTGCTAGATATTGAATGTCCCTCCTATGCCATGCACTCTAGGCTCAAACAATCATGCCCCTGACAAATATAGATGTTTGCCCTTGGGTCCTTGTATGCTCTGTTCCTCTGTGGCTCAAGTGAGATAGCTGTCTTGGTGGTCCCCGAGTGACACCCCTGTCTTGTTGCACAGTGATTATGTCACTAGGCCCTGAGTACAGTAAGATTTTCCTGGGACTTCCAGGATCCCCTTCTTGTGGCCACACATGGCCAGCCCCTAAAAGCACACAAGACAGGTACAGATTCACGGCCTCCAAATAAGCATTGAGTAGGTACCCCTCTAACACTTTAAATCAGATTATTAAAAAAATATATATTTATTTGGCTGTGTCAAGTCTTAGTTCAGCACACAGGATCTTTAATTGTGACATGTGGGATCTAGCTTCCTGACTAGGGATTAAACCCAGGCCTCCTGCATTGGAAGCTCAGAATCTCAGCCACTGGCCCACCACAGAAGTTCCTGAACTTGAATTTTCAATGCACATTGTTTTAAATCACATCCTGGGTGACCATATATAAAGCAATGGGAAATCACATATAAAAATGGACTAATTAAACAGACTGGTCTAATCATTTAGAGAGCAGACCCCTGTAAGAGAAAATGCCACAAACTGCTACATATATTCACAGGAGCTTATCTCAGTCTTGGAAGTACTGAGGAACAAGAAATGCAGGGTCATTATAGCCTCTCATAATGCAACTAGGGAAGTAGGTTTCCTGCATCTGTGGCTGCCATATTACATCTGCAATGGGTAGAGGTAGGAAACATCCCCTATTAGAGGAACAAGATGTTTCCCACAGAAATCATGTAATTAGGAGAATCCTTGGACATGAAGAGGGTCACAGGATATGAGAAAATCACTGAGGAATCTTCGGAAGCTTGAATAAGTGGCCTGATGGACCCCAAAGAGCCACAGGAACATTCAGGGAACTGTGTGAACCTGAAAACCAAAGAGGACTCATGATGAGGGGTCTTGCCCACACTGCTGAGCACAGTCCACACTGCTGCCCAGCAGAACATCAAACATGTGTCTGACTGAAGCTATTCCACACAGGCAGAGCCAGAAGTGAGAAAGCAGTGCTGGAGCTCAGGCCACCAGGCTGCCCTGCAGCTCTGTCTCCTGATGGTACAGAAGAGCTGAGAATCATGGCTTCCTCACTCCAGCTCCAGACTTCATGCATCTTCCTTGTCTCAAGAACTTTAACTCAGAACCACTAACAGAAGGACTCTGGATATACAGTTTCCCACCTTACCCAAGATGACAACACAGTTCAGTAGAATCATCTAGACAGCAGCTTTCATCTCCCTGACAACAAGTCATTCTTCTTAACTCAGTGTTTTGTGTCCAATTTCTAACCAAGGTCAAGGACAATGAGCAGAGGCCAAATTACAAACATTACCAGGCAAGATAGAAGGTCCTTCAAAACCTTCCACAATTACTAATTACTGTGAATACAGATATGGTATCCATTGTCTACAAAGAAACACAGAAGACACAACTTTCAGTATAAAGCTTCTAGGGGAGAGTAAATACTGAGTCAGAAAATTCTTGTATCTCTAACAGTGGACCAGGAAATACTTTTCAACAAGACAAACCTCATATCATGTTAGCATACTGGGAATATAAAACAAAGAAGGAATCAAAAACTTTTCACCTAAACATACCAAGTTGCACACATACAAAATGAAAATTGAAAACTACTTACACCCCTGGGTTCAAAAGATTTTGTAGGGACTTCCTTAGTGGTCTGATGATTAAGGGTCCTGCTGACAATGCAGGGGACATGGGTTCATTTCCTGGTCCTGGAAGATCCCACATGCCTCGGGGCAACTAAGCCTGTGCATCACAACTACTCAGCCCATGCTCTGCAATGAGAGAGTAGCCCTCACTCAGCACAACCAGAGAAATCCCTCTCACAGCAATGAAGACCCAACACAGTCAAAAATAAATAAATAAATAAAACTTTAAAAGACATTGTAACAGGAATTCTCTGGCAGTCCAATGGTTAGGACTCTGCACTTTCACTGCAGAGGCACAGATACCATGCTTGGTTAGAAAACTAAGATTCCCCCAAGCCAAGAGACATAGTCCTCCCAACCAAAAGACGTAACAGAAATGAGATAAACTTTATATGACTGCATGATGATGTAAAATCAAAGGTAATGAAATATAATTAGTATAGATGAAAGAGACAAAGGGATAGTTACTTTAAGTGTTCAGATTAGCAACATGAACTAGAACAATGAATGAATGAATACCCTGGGATCCCTATCAAAGATGAAGCACTTAGGAAGGGAAAACCATATTTATATCCATTAAGAGATTTCTGTCATGCCCTGAGGTTTTGTGTATGAAATAAGTGAAGAGCTGAAGATCTTCCCACAGTGTCCCATTCACAAGGTTCTGCTCCAGGGCACTGCTTGCATTCCAAGTCTGAAGTGAAAATGAAGTCTCTCCCAGAGGCCTGGTGTTCAGCATTGCTCCCCGGTGTGTGTCCTCATGTGTCCTCGCAGGTTTGTGGGGTTGGGGTACCAAAAGGCTTTCCTACACTGCTGACATGCGTAGGGCTTCTCCTCACTGTGCATTCGCACATGCTTCCTTAAGGAGGAGGGCCAACGGAAAGCCCTCTGGCACTGCATGCATGTGTAGGCTCTCTCCCTGTTGTGTGTCCTAGGTGTCCGCGAAGGGAGGCTTGGCGCATGAAGGCTTTCCCACAGAGTGGACATCCAAAGTGCTTCTCCCCTGTGTGTCTTCTCTCATGTTCCCAGAGGTACATGGAGCAGCTATAGGCTTTGCCACATTCTGTATATTTATAGGGCTTTGCTCCATTGTGCATCTTCACGTGCTTTTTAAAATATCTCTGATGCCTGAAGGCTTTCCGTAGTGCTGGCACTCATAGGGCTTCTCCTGACTGTGTGTTCCTACATGTTCCCTGAGAGATAAGGAGGAGCTGTAGACTTTGCCGCATTTTGTGCATTCGTAGGGTTTTATGCCGCTGTGTGTTTTCATGTGTCTTCTGAAGTTTTGGGGACAACTGAAGGCTTTCCCACATTTCTTACACATATAAGGTTTGTCACTGGTGTGTATCATCATGTGTCCAACCAGGGATAAGGAATATCGGAGGGCATCCTCACATACCTCACACCCACAGTGTTTTTCTCCACTGTGAGTTCTCATGTGCCATGCAAGGTACGAATGATAGGTAAAGGATTTCCCACAGACTTTACACATGTGGGTTTTCTGTCCATGCTGACCTCTCTCACGTCCCTTAAAGGATGAGGGAAAAGCAAGAGCTTTTCCAGATTTCTTACAATCTGAAGACTGTTTACTACCATGACTCTTCATACATCTCTTACAAGTTCTCCCAGCATCCTGACATTTATTGGGTTCCTCTTCAATGTCTGTTCCCCTAAGAGGGCTTAGGCATGAGACACAGCTGCAGGCTTCCCCACATTCCTCACATGGATAATGTCTGTATCCAGGGAGAGATCTCTGCTGATTTTGGAAAGAACAACCCCTGTAGGCTTTTCCACACTTAGTGCATTTACCGGGCTGAAATCTAGGCCAATATCCTTTATGAAGAGTAAGATCTGTAATTTTATTCAGGGCTTCCAGACAGTGATGACCTTCATTGTCTATGCAGAGCTTCTCCACCAAATGATTTCTGTTCAAAATGGGAAGAACAGTATTAGTGATGAATGATTATAAGTGATTTCTTCACTAATGATTTATTGATGATTGCTCATTATTATTTTGACTACATACTTGCCATTTTCAATGAATGAGCATATTTTTTATACTCTCTGCATTGTGACAAAGTGCAACAAGTTTAATGCTCTGGCTGAGTGCTAAAACAGAGTCAACATTTTCTGTGTTTCTTATATACAGGGTATCTTGGTCAACATTTTGTTTCCGACCTCATTATGATTTATATACTCAACATCATATTTAGGAAAGTATTTTCTTTTGAAATTTTTATAAGTACAAATTTGGTTAGCTAGGTTTACACCTTTCCTTTAGTTTCAAGTGAGTCTAACAGGCTGCAGGTATCCCCCTGCCCCCATGGCAGTGCCACTCACCTCCAATCCCTTTCTAGGGTCTGGTGACCTCCAATGTCAAGAAACATCCAGTTTTCTCCAAAAACAGACCAGGAAGCATTTCTTGTGAATCTTATTTTTTTCTCTTTACTGAATTGTTCATTCTTCAAAATATCACACTGAGTACTTGGTCTGGTTTTAACTTGAAGGCAAGAACAATTGGTAACAATTGTAACAATTGGTAGTGTAACTAAATTCTCAGGAAAGAAACAGTGGGATAAAGGAAAGAAAATAAACCATATGTAGATCACTTTCCATATACAGATTCAAACATGTGAACCAATTTTATAAGGAAAAATAGACATGGAGACAAAGAAAAGACCTTGACTATTTGGAATTTTGGCCATCACAGGAAAAACTAGTCAAAGTGGCAGCTTTGTTCACTAAGAGATATTTCAAAAAGAATAGAGACTGATGTCTGATCAATATTATCCAAGAAGGAGAGTAGGAAGAAATGGGGCAAAATGCACTTTCCCAAATCCTTCCTTTGTACAGGGAGGTACAAAAAGACTTCTTGACTGGGCAAGGATGGATGAAAACTCCAAGAGGGAAACCAGGTTAATTATATCCATCACCTTCTCAGAGACCTGGTCATGTTCCTAATGGGTATATCCAAACATCGCTGTCTGATCCAGAACCTGCTCCTCCCAAGAGGTGAGCTCCCTGGTGATCTCAGGTACAGAGGCCCTGCACAAGGCCTGTGTCCATACACCCAGCAGCCCTTGGGATGTTGGACAGTGTGTGGCTGCCATCCTGCTAGTGGAGAAAGTTCCTCATGGGGAGGGTGGAGAACAACAAGCTGTCCATGAGATGGGCTGATTCTCCAGTCCTCATTTCACTGATGATGGGTCAGTGTGTTTAACTGCAACAAGATCATCATGTCAAATGTGTATTGACAAGTGTAACTTTCACAGGGTGAAAACCATTATGCTTCTCTCACTGCCCAAATTAGGGAACCTTGAGATTCTGCTCAAGAGTGACAAAAAGTCAATCAATGCATGAAACTGTTTTCATGGAAAAGCAACCTGATTATAGGTAGGTTCTATAATGGCAGGAGCCATATCTGCCTTTTTTCCAACATATTCCCATTCCTGTCCCTCGTAAGAAAGGACATTATAAGAAATAACTGTTCCCTAAAGACTTACTGCAGGGAGGAAGCTGTCCTCACCCACAGAGGCCAGGTTCCTGTAGGTCTCCAGCATCACATCTCTGTAGAGTTTCCTCTGACCAGGGTCCAGCAAGGCCCACTCCTCCAGGGTGAAGTTCACAGCCACATCTTCAAAGACCACTGAGTCCTGAAATAGCGATATATTCTATGTCAGTGAGGCCCCCCCTTTCACCCTTGAGTGTGGGAGGCTGCGGAGGCCAACAGGTGGGAACTGGATTCAATTCCTAGGACTCCTGAGTTCACACTCCTGTGGGAAATGACCATACGCCAGCGAATCCAATGCAGGTTCCTCAGTGATGGAAAGTGCTGGAAACTGAAGCAAAATGTGACACCAACAGTAGACATAGACTAATAGGACAGGACTAAAAAGAACTGTTCTTACTGAGATAGTAGATTCTGAGGCATGGTAAAGACTGATAAATGAAACTCCATCATTCAGATAACACGGAAATGGACATTGGCTTGGTCGAAAGTTATCACTGTCTTTGCCACCTTCAAGAACTGGAATCAGAACATCAGTGCTGCTGGATCTGAATAACCATGAACCTGAAGGCAACAGCAACAAGCAGCCTGGTCTGGTCCCCTCATATCCAACAGAGGCAGAGACACAACCGCTCATGTGATGAGGTGGACACTGAGGGTATACAGGCCATCCAGGATGCAGGGCTCAGCACATCTGTTGGGTAAGAAAGGGCCTGGTTCCTCAGGAAGCTGTCAAGCCAGCAGGGCCTCTCAGATAAATAACAGAGTGCTTGGAATTCAAGGAAGATGTCCCGTAAACAAGAGTTGTTGAAGAATCTGATGGTGATTGAGCAAAAGGTGACTCTAAGAGGGAGAATGAAGAACCTAAATTATATTTAGAGAAATATGGGATTACTCTACATTGATGATGTAAAAAGATAAGTACAAAATTAAAAAGTAGAGTTTTCTTAAGCAAAAAAAAATATGGGTTCAAGACGTGAAGAAAAAAGAAATCCCAAACATCAGCTACAAAGAAGGCAAAGTTACTTCAACTAGAGTTGCAACTGAGTTTGCTAGTCACATACTTGATGAGAACACTGTATCAGAAATATATGTGAAGAACTCACATAACAACAATCCTGGAGAAGGAAATGGCAACCTGCTCCAGTATTCTTGCCTGGGAAATCCCATGGACAGAGGACCCTGATGGGCTATACAGTCCATGAGGTTGCAAGAGTTGGACATGACTTAGTGACTAAACAAGCAGACAACAATAAAAAATAAAAGACAAATAAGACAACTCAATAATGGGGTGATAAATGTGAATAGACAATTCTCCAAAGAAGATATACAAAAGGCCAATAACCACATGAAAAGATGTTAAACACCATTAGTAGGGAATCCATATATAAAATTGAATTGTGGGGAGACACTATACAACCCCTTCTAGGAGGCTAGCATTATGCTGATACCAAAACCAAAAAAAGACATCACACATAAAGAAAGCTACAGAGCAGTATCCCATATAAACACAAACAAAAATCCCTCAACAAAATGTTAGCAATTCAAATCCAGAGATATAAAAAGGATTCAACACCATGACTAAGGGGAATTTATTCCAGGAATAAAAAGTTTGGTTCAAAGAAACAAAGCCGCTGCTGCTGCTGCTGCTGCATCACTTCAATCGTGTCTGACTCTGTGCGACTCCATAGATGGCAGCCCACCAGGCTCCGCCATCCCTGGGATTCTCCAGGCAAGAACACTGGAGTGGGTTGCCATTTCCTTCTCCAATGCATGAAAGTGAAAAGTGAAAGTGAAGTCGCTCAGTCGTGTTTGCCTCTTTGCGACCCCATGGATTGCAGCCTACCAGGCTCTTCCATCCACGGGAAACTGGTATCATATACCTTATTAATAAAGAACAAAAACCACACAATCACCTCAACAGACTCAGAAAAGGTATCTGTGAAAACACATCACCTTTGGGACTTTCCTGGTGGCTCAGGGGTAAAGAATCTGCATGCCAATGCTGGGGACACAGGTTCAATTCCTGGTCCATGAAGATCCCACATGCTGTGAAGCAACTAAGCCCATGGGCAACTACTGAGCCAGCACCTTGGAGCCCACAAGCTGTAGCTACTGAAGGTTGAGTACCTAGAGCCTGTGCTTCACAACAAGAAAAGCCACTGCAACATGAAGCCTGGGCAATGAGGAGCAGCCCCTGCTCGCTGCAACTAGAAAAAGCCCAAGAGCAGCCACGAAGATCTGGCACAACCAAAGGGGGGAAAAATACTGCTTTGCCAATGCAGGGGGCATGGGTTGGATCCCTAGTTGGGGAACTAAGATCCCACATGCCATGTGGATAGGCCAAAAAAGATTAAAAAAAAAAAAAAGGAATTAGAAAGGGCTTCCTTAGTGGCTCAGTGGTAAACAATCCACCTGCCAATGCAAGAGACACTAGTTTGATCCCGTAGAGCAAATAAGCCCATGTATCACAAAAAGAGAAGCCACTGCAATGATGAGCGCACACACTAGAGAGTAGCCCCAGCTGGCCACAACTAGAGAAAAGTCCCAGCAGCAGTGAAGACCCAGCACAGTCAAAAATAAATTTAAAAAATTATTTTTGAAAAAAAATGCAAAATATCTCATCATAATGCTTTTTAAGAAAGGGAAGAAAAACAACCCCACATCATCTTTTCTTTATAAAAATATTCACCAAACTAGAAACAAAGGGAATGAAATGCTAAAGGGCATCCAGGAGATGCTGATACCTAACATTTGAACAGACACTCTTCCAAAGAAGAAATATAAATGGTCAATAAGCTCATGAAAAGGAAAACAAAAAAAGAAAAAACAAACATTCATGAAAAGATGTTCAACATGAGTCATCAGGGAAATGCAAGGAAAGTTTTTGAGAATTCAGTCTGATTTGCTTTCGGTACTACAGAGTGAAAATGGTGATCCCACAGTTGCCTTAATAGAGGTTTTCTGGATAGAAACGTGGCCCCCAACTCCACCATGGAGGTGCTGGCTTAAAGCACAGCGGGTCAGCCATGCTCACCCATCACCACCCGCGTACTGTTTGCATCAGCCAAGGACAGTGCCTGAAAAGAGTCCGTCCACCATCCTGAACCACCCATAAGCTATATCATTCTTGTGGAAGCTCCCAACATGACCCCATCAAGTAAGAAAAAAGATAAGAAAGTACGTTTAAAAGCCCCAGATTGAGAGCTGGGAGACACATGGAGTTAGCAAGGAGCATCTCCCAGAGGACGGGCTGGGTCGGTTGATGTGATGAAGCCTGGTAAAGGGAAAACTAGCTCTTCCTTTTTGCGTGTTTGGGGAAAACTCAGTTTTCCCTCCTGTGTGTTTCTTCCCTCTGTGTCTCTTTACCCTCATGGAGACCACATCACTTCACAGACTCCTGGTCACCAATATGTCGTGGTTTCTCCCCATACCAGGCAATTCTCTGTGACTCCAGCTGGGCTTCCTACCCTTGAAACTGGGGTCTGACACGCTCTACCTGGATATGGCATTGGATTCCACAGGTTAAAGGCTCAGTCCCTCAAGACTGCTGCCAACCCCGACATACACACACTTCAGATGCCAGTCTCAGGATCAGACATCACCTATGCTGCTTCAGATCTATCGGCTGTAGATCAGTTTCCCACGACCCCTCTCCTGGGGTTCCATTATTTTTTAAAACTTAATTATTTTTGGCTTAATTGGGTCTTAGTTGCTCTGTGGCATGTGGGATCTAATCCCCAGACCAGGGATCAAACCCACATTCCCTGCATTGGAAGGTTTCTTAACCACTAGACCACCAGGGAAGTCCCAGGTTCCATTATTTTGCTAGAGCAAATTACTCCTTTGTGTAAAATAAACTCCTTTTGAGAAATTTACAGACTCCCCCGTCTGCACCCCACAATAACACATTTGAATGGAAGTATGAAAGTGCATGCTTAGGAAGTTTGAAATTTCATTTGACCAAGTGTTCACAACTGCCCATTTGTAACCCAAACTTTCCCCTGACTTTCTGGTCACCAGCTCCCCCTGCCCATCCTCAAGAAGCACTGAGATGCAGAATAAAGCTCCCCTTCTCCCCAACTGGGCTGAGAATGCACTGACCCCAGAGATCCCCCAAGCTTGCTCTCACCCTCCTCACCCAGAACAGAAAAGCCCTTTTCTGTTTCGTCTGAGACCCTGGGATATATGTTGAGATCGGAGTCCTGTCCCTACTCCAAATCTCTGGAATATTAATAGAGTCACTTATGCTGAGTCCCAGGACACCAAGCTGGTTGAACTTAAGAGTTTCAGCCTCTCCCAGAATGGAATTTGAAAGCAGTCAATCAGGAATTACCGGGTCGGCACAGGGAGACGATCTGCCTGGCAGACCCGCGCTCTCCCTAGGGTAAAGGAACCTACCACAGACAAAACCCACTTTCGCTGCTTCCTTCGACCCGCTCACTTCTGCCTACAGGAGACTTTCAACTCGCAGCGCCCTTCTGTGCTGGATGGGAAGCTGCCATATTCATGAATGGCTGAATAAAACCAGTAAGAGCTTGGAAACTTACTTCGTTGAATTTTGTTTTTTACTGGGAATAAAGCACCTTCCTACCTGGTGCATCTGTTAGGTCAGGACGGGTCCCCTCACCCCAGCCCCTGACCACTGCCCGGGTCACCCGGTTCTCCCAGGGATCCCCAACGGGCGCATTCTCAGGCCGAGACTCCCACTCAAGAGGGGACAGGACACGGGGTGGAGGGGGAGACTTGGGTCGCTATCTAGAGGAGCGGGCGCCAGAGACCCAGGCCTGCCTCAGCTCCCAGCGGGTTGTAATCAGCCCCAGCCGGTCTCCGGCTCCAGCCAGAGAACTCACCATATCTGCCAGTTCCTGGATCTCCAGAGCATCCTACCCGGAGCCCGCGAAGCCTCGGAAACACGACACCTGGGGCCGCAACCCACAGGTATTCGGGAGCGCCCAGGTCTGAAGAGATAGACGCCTGCGCGGGATGGGAGGGTGGCCGCCACCGGTCCTGATTGGACAGAGTTCCGGGCCTCCGCCGTCTAATTGGACGGTGTCCCACACACTCCTCCGCCAGTTGCTTGTTGGGTACGTAACACCCGCCCCCGCAGCCCTTGATTGAATGGTTCTCCGGGAAGTGGCGATCTTATTGGATGGTATTCCCCCACCCCAGGACTCCGAAGAGATACTACTCAGGCAAAATTCCGGGCCCTGATTGGATAGCTGTTCAGACCCTGTTACTCTGATACCTTCCCAGGAGTTCTGGTTATTCTCCTGGGCTTGCCCCCCGCCTCCCCTGACTGGACAGTGTTACTGTCCTTCCAGGCTTCAGTGTTTAGTCTGAACCTTCGTCAGGTACTTATGCCGGCGGAAGTGTGGTTTTCGGCTTCAGCCTATCCCTGCCCGGCCTCCTTCTAGATACCTGGACTTGCTAGCCCGGGACTTGGGTTCCTAGCAGAACTTGTTCCGGGCAGGTGGACCTGGACGCGGAGAGACCCCTGTCCAGAATCGGGACTCGATGAGATGGAATAGGAGAGCCTGGTGACCTCAGGGGCCAATGGTCCAGGGGTGAAGTTATTGTGGGTCTGTGCCATTTCTTTAAGAACAAAGACATTCACGTCCACGTATAAGCCAGGATCCCACCGTGTTTGACGTGTGGCCTTTGGCACCAGGAGGCCCTGCTCTCCTGACCCGGCTCCTAATCTGGGCTTGACTAAATTCTTTTTGAGTCCTATTTCATAACCCACGGTATCAGGCTCCCTCCCCACAGGAAATGGGAACTCTGGATCGCAGCCCTTCACCTCCTACCCGTCTGGGCAACAGTGAGGTTCTGAACAAGCCCCTGGTCAGCTTCTCCAGACAAGGTACCCGGGAGGCCCCCGTCCAGTCCTGCTCGTCTCAGAATCCGCTTAGCCCCTCACTAGCCCAACTTTCATCCTGCTTCCTGTTGAGACCTAACAGAAGCCATGACAAGCTTCAAGGACTAAAAGTAAGAAAAAGTTACAATCACGGGNGTCAAGCTATAGTTTTTCCAGTAGTCATGTATGGATGTGAAAATTAGACCATAAAGAAAGCTGAGCACTGTAGAATTGATGCTACTAAACTGTGGAGTTGGGGAAGATTCTTGAGAGTTCCTTGGACTGAAAGGAGATCAAACCAGTCAATTCTAAAGAAAATCAGCCTTGAATATTCACTGGATGGACTGATGCTGAAGCTGAAACTCCAATACTTTTGCCACCTGATGAGAAGAACTGACTCATTGGAAAAGACCCTGGTGCTGGGAAAAATGGAAGGCAGAGGGGGTGACATCAGAGGATGAGATGGTTGGATGGCATCACCGGCTCTATGGACATGAGTTTGAGCAAGCTCTGGGAGTTGGTGATGGACAGGGAAGCCTGGCAGGCTGCAGTCCATGGGGTTGCAAAGAGTCATGCATGACTGAGTGACTGAACTGAACTGAACTCTGGGGTTCGGTGAATTGGGTTCAAATTCTCCTTTTGTATGTTTCTGGCTATTTGGCCTGGACACGGAGCTTCATCTCCCTGAGCCTCAGGTCCCCTAAGTGTGAAATGGGACTAACTATGGGCCTCTTCTCCCAGGGGTGACATGAGAAGTGGTGGGATACTGTGTGTAGGCCCCTGATACACGGTTATTACACTGATGATGATTACAATTGTTGCTGGTGTCACCTCACTCCCCTCCAGCTCTGGTTTCTCATCTGTTTATGACCCCACTGCACAGGGTTCTGGAGAGGCTGTATTGGGAGGATTAAGCAGCCTATGTGCTTAACCAATTGCAACTGCATTTCTTATTTTTTGCGTGTGGTAAAGACTAAATGAGTTTGAATGGGCTCAGGTCTACAGGAGACCTATGTTCACAAATTCTGGCACCCTTGGATGCTAATATGTAGCCCGTGGCACAGATGGTTCCTCATTCTCCCTCAGTTTCCCTTCTGGGATCAAGTTAGTGAGTCTGAACTGTGGTCTCAAGTAGGACTCTGACTGATTGTAGGGCCTGGAGGGAGTTTTCTGCCAAAATCCCCTCCCTGGAAGCTTCTGGGCTTGGAGAGGAGGATTGATTAGTGATGTCTGCCACAAGGTCAGGAGGAGAGAGTGGAGACTGCATGTTGTCAGCGCAGGACTGTGTCATCTCTAAGGTGCCTGCAGCCAGTGACACCACATGTTCATGGAACATTGGATCCTGAGACTTGGCTGGTGCTGAAGGAAGGAGAAGGAGACCCTGATCTGGGTTTCACTCTTGGCTCTGTTAATAACCTGCTTTGTGACGCTGACCAAGACATTAGTTTCCTCCCACGGTGTCTGTTTCCTCCAACTACAAGATCAACTGTGCTTCTCTGCTAGACAGCTGACACTTTGGGGCTCTGAGATTTGATCAGGAATATCTGGGGCTACCTGCCACATTCTACCAAGATAGAGCACCTGGCTTTCTTGTTTTGAGGGAATCCCACCAGCTCCTTGGGCACAGTGATTACTGCCCACTCTCTGAGGCCAGATGGGCCAGGACTACAAGACATCATCCCCAGGAATTGACAAATAGATGCTCAAGAAATATTTATTAGAGCATGCAGAAGCATTTTTCTTTATTGGTGATTAATTAAAGTGTACACATTGAGACATGCAGGCATTTTGTTTGGAATAGCACAAAAAGCATGCTCTTAGAGTCATCCTTGGGTGTGCATCCCAGACTTTTCCCTTGTTGGTTGTGTGACAGCAGGCAAGTACACTAACTTCTCTGAGCCTTAAAAAAAAAAAAAAACATGAAACCATAATTAGAATGTCCTAGGGTATTCTAGTTACCTTAGAAGAGCTGCTCGGGGAACTAACAGAAAAAATGTCTGTAGAGAGCCCAGCCAAACCTTGGCTAGATAAGGTGCTCCATAAATAACAACAGTCATTGTCATTGTTATTACTGTAATAAAGAGTAGTGAGTGGTGACCAAACACAGCAATTAGGAGCCCAGGAAAATAGGGAGGTTGACAAGGAGCATTGTGTGCAGTTCTTGAAAGTGTGATGGAGATGGGTTCAAATCCTGGCTCTGCGTTGTGAACGTAGACTCAGCTGGCTCACCTGTAACCTGGGCATAATGGGTGAACCTTCATCACTGAACGGGTCTGAAGCATACACAAGTTAACATGTATAAAGCTGGACACACAGTCCCTAGAAATGTGCTCTCCTCGCTCTTTCCCTGGAGTGGGAGCCCCACGGGGCAGGGATCCTGTCTGTTTTTTTTTCCCTGCTGTGTCCCCTGTGTCGTCACAATGCCTTGTGATCATGGCTGATGAACATATGTCCCTGTTTTGTTGTTGTTGCTGTTGTTATAACACAGAGAAAGGGAACACTGCTCATGGGTGAGTTCCCTGAAGGAGAGCCCTTTGCTCTGTTTTCAAATATTTCCAGATAAATCTGCCTCTCCCCAGACACTGCGCACTTCTGCTGCATTAGAACCCACCCCTCCCTTCTCTCTGCTTCCTCCCCGTTCTGGTGACCACAGGTCTGTGTACTGGCTAAGAGTGTGGGAGTGGCTGCCTGAGGTTTCTCCCTTATGCACACTGCTCCAACTGGTCAGAAAGAAGCCAAGTAGCCCCAGACATAACTGACCACTTCTCAAACTCCTATGGGTTCAGCTGTGTAGCATGGAACCTCAGTTCATTTTGTAGTTAGAGGAAATGGAGACCATGGAAATAATGAACATCTTACTCAGAGTCACAAAGCAGGTTATAAACTGAGCCAAGACTGGAACCCACATCAGGGACTCTCCTCCATCACACAGCACTAGGCAGTTTCCAGAATCCCAACTTCCATGAACATGCGGTGTCCACATGCCCATAACTGGCTGGATGGACATTAGAGGTGAACTGTTTCTGCCCTGGCAAACATGCAGTCGTTCCACTCTCCCCTCCTGAACTGAGGCAGACATCAGGAATCAACCTTGTCCTCCAAGCCCAGGACTGCCTGGGAGGGCTTCTCTGCAGAAAGCTCCATCTAGTCCCTACAAATAACGAGGTGGATTAGAGACCACAGTTCTTAGACTCTCTAACATTATCCTGGACATGAAGTTGAGGTTTAGTGAGGAACCACAATCGCAAAGACTATACACCAGGTACCAAGGGAGCCAGAATTTGTAAACACATGTCTATTGGAAGTCTGAGCCCGTATAGCTCATGTGGTCTTTATAGCACACAGAATAAGAAATGTAGTGGCCAGTGATTAAACATAAAACATATGGGATGTTTAATCACCTCACTTCATTGTGTCCATAACCCTGTGCAGTGGGGTCATGTATAGATAGGAGATCTGAGGTGGAGGGGTGAAGTGATCAGACACTAGGAATAATTATAATATCATCATCACCATTGTAACCGTCTATCAGGGGCCTGCCCACATTATCCAACCGTATCTTCACAGCATACTTCAGAGAATCCTAAGTGCATGAGAGTCAAGTGGCCTCATCGTGTCCAACTCTGTGTGACCCTAAGCAGTGTAGCCTGCCAGTCTCCTCTATCCATGGGATTCTCCAGGGAAGAATACTGGAGTGGGTTGCCAACCCTCCCCCAGGGATCTTCCTGACCCAGGGATTGAACCCACATCTCTTACGCCTCCTGCACTGGCAGGCAGGATCTGTACCACCAACACCGCCTGGGAAGCACAGAGTCCCATACTTAGTCTCATTTCACAGAGAAGAGACCTGAGACTCAGGGAGATGAGTTGCTTGTTCAGGCCACATATCCAGCAACAGGAAAAGAGAGGATTCGAACCCAGTCTGCCCAAACCTACAGCTGAGGTCTGAGCACCACTCCTCTGTAACCTTTTAGCCATAGGGATCCAGGTACCATGTTTTTTAGCCATTTATAAAGGGGCAGCTAAAGCCTAGGACCAACACCAGATCTGAATTACTTACATCACTCTCCAACCCCTGGGCTGTGGTCCTGAGGCCACAAATTCTCCTTACCAGATTTTCCCATAGTCCTCTCATCTGTCCCCACTCCAAGGGAATAAGAACCTCTGATGTTTGAAGAACTGGCACAGACAGCAGGGAGAGTGGTCTGCTGAAAGGTTCAAGGCTCTGCTGCATGGGGTCCTCCATGTCCCATCCCAAAACTTGGGCACCTGGGTAGCCACCTTCTCCCTGCTCTGTGCTCTAAAGACAGGACCACAGTCAGGGTGAGGAATGCTAGCTTCTCAAACTCCAGCCCTA
This sequence comes from Neotragus pygmaeus, assembly GCA_006410875.1. NCBI lineage: Eukaryota > Metazoa > Chordata > Mammalia > Artiodactyla > Bovidae > Neotragus > Neotragus pygmaeus. Next base: position 1,347,185 of record SJYV01035025.1, on the reverse strand, counting down.
CCCCTACTTTGTCCTGGCTACATTCATCAGGTTCCTACTGATGCAGGTTGGGACTGGAGGAGATGGATCCCGGATGACCTGGAGCTCTCTACCGGTGCTCCCAGCCTGATGCCAAGTGGGTACCCATCTGTGCATTCTGGACTGGGTGTTCCGGGTTGACAGGGGCCCAATGCATCAGATATAACAACCAATTCAAACAGCAGAGGTCAAGAAATAAAAAGGGTATTCAAGCCCAGGACTCTTCTGCCACACCAGCTGGCCTTGGTGTGATCTGAGTAAAACGTCCTACGTTTTGTGCCCAAATGTTGGGCTCTATCCCTGTGAAATCTGTTCTTGTCATGAGACCTGGGCCAATCACTTCACTTCCTTGAACCTTAGTATCCTCAGTTGGAAAAGGGTGTTTTCCCTGCCTTCTTAGTGGATTGCACCTTAGCACCAATGTGAAAGTGGACTTGCAATGCCAAGCCCAGGGCCAGCCAGTGTCAATGACTGTGACTCATTGTTGCTTCCAGAGGCTGTGAGCTGGAACAGCCGATCTCGATAGGAGAGGATGCAGAACTGGGAGCACTCTCCAGCTCTGCCCCTTCCCATCTTTTGACCTTGACTAAGTCATCCTCCCAGTCTGAGCATTACACCCCTCAGCCAAGAAATGAGAGCACTAACACCCCCTGCCTGGTTCCTGTTGTTATGAAACAAGGGGAAGCAAGATTAGCATGTAGGGTGTGAAGGTCACTTCTAGGCAGACCTGTACTTCCAGTGAAAGGCAGGGTGGGGAAGGGGGCAAGGTCAATCACAGCTCTTAGAGCTCAAGTTCAAAAGTACCTTTGGGCCATCTGTCCAGCCATTTGCGTTTCTGGCCAGACCCTCTAGGGTCAGATTATTCAGGAATCTTGGACCCTAAGTATCTAGGAAGGGGCTCAGTCATCTGAAGTTTAAGCAAACTCATCAGCTAATGTTGTTTAATTTTTTGATAAAAGGATATTGACCAAATAGATAATTTCAACAAATCTGAAATATGTTAACAGCAAAAGGAAAATAAGTGGGATTCAAATCTCAAGCACCCTTAGATGAGTTCTTCTCCTTTTCTGGTCCAAAATCTCCCTAGACTTTTAAGCAAGGAGGTGAAAATGATGACATCTGAGCTCTCCTGCCTCTTTGACATCTGTTATATTTCCAATGTGGTTGTGTGACCCTCGAGAAGGCATCAGAATGGAGGAAGACATGAGTCTACAAAAATTTTGTCAGGACTTCCTGTGGATTTGAATGGCAGGCCCTGAGTCACACTGGTTTCAACAAAAATAAAAAATAGGAAGCGAGAAGTTTATTTGAACTGGAACTTTTGTGTCAGGGAGGACTCCAGGCACACTTGGGTCAAGGCACTAAAACAGTGCTCTGTCTCATCCCCTTTTAGAGCTTCATTTCCCAGTGAACTTTACCATATAATTGTGTCTAAATTCCATCTTTGAGGACAAAGCAGATCCAGGAAACATGTGAAGACCTAAAGCCCTCTTGTAAGTCATGAGATCTAGCCAAGGATTTTTCCATTTCTTTTACATTTTCAAAGGACCGATAGTAGTTTGATTAATATTTTGGTTAATATTTTCTCTTATTTTTGTCTTCTTTATGAAATTTAATCCTGCAAAATCTTTATTGTATTCTTTCAATGATAACTTAGGCTTAGTCTATTTTTCTTTTTCTAGTCCCTTAAGATATAGAGTTAGGGTGTTCATTTGGGTTTTTCTTGCTTCTTTTTTTAAATTTAAATTTATTTATTTTAATTGCAGACCAATTACTTTACAGTATTGTATTGGTTTTGCCATACATCAACATGAATCTGCCACGGGTATACACGTATTCCCCATCCTGAACCCCCCCTCCCACCTCCCTCCTGGTACCATTCCTCTGGGTCTTCCCAGCGCACCAGCCCCAAGCATCCAGTATCCTGCATCGAACCTGGACTGGTGATTCATTTCTTATACTTTCTTGCTTCTTAATGTAGGCATTTATTGCTATTCTTTCTCATTTTAGGTTCTAAACAAATGAGTAATAGCGATGTAATGCATAACACGATGAGTATAGCTGACAGTGATGTATGCTATACAGGAACGTTGTTAGGACAGCAAATCTTAAGAGTTTGCATCACAAGGAAAAACTGTTTTTCTTTTTCATTATTTTTTATTGCATCTATAGGAGCAGATGAATGCTAGCTTAACCCATTGTCATAATCATTCCATAATACACAGAAATCAAAATTGCTTTTAACTTATACAGTGATGAATCGCAATTATTTCTCACTAACAATGGAAAATGAAAAAAGTATTAAAAAAGTGTAAACCATAATCATGAGAGCTGACATTTCCTGAACCATATATCGGTATGAGACAATAATGAAAATGTATCCTGGATACACCTACCTACCAGCTGGAAAATATGGTCTCTTTTTTGGAGGAACATTGAAGAGTGGCCCCCACTTAGCAGGAGACAGCTCCTGAAGAGTGTGGTGGGCTGAGGAGGCTTGAAAAGCTGGAGGGCGAGAAGGAATGATGTTCCAGATGGTGGAACATCCTGAACAAAGGCTCAGCATTGACCCAAGTGGGCTACTGCTCAAGAGAAGTCCTGAACTGTGAGACCTTCCTGTGTACTTGTGTGGGACTTGGGATTGCAGCAAAATATGGACTCGGAGGAAAACTCTCATCCCTTTGCTATGACCAGCAGGGGAAGAACCAGAACCGGAGGATCCTGACTTCACATGAAATCTAGCTTTGCCTCTGACCAGCTATGTGGCCCTGGAGGCGTCACTTCCCCTCTTTGAGACTCAGTTGCCACACCTAGGCCAAGATCCTTCATTGCGTCACTCAGTGTAAATAAGAACTGAGTGAGATACAATGTATAGAGACTGAATATGGATTTCTCCTACTGTTTGACAGTAATTTGAGCTAACATTCATCTTGTGCTCACCAGTGTCAGACTCTGGTTAAGCATTTTCCATTCATTGACTCATTTAATCGTCACAACCTTACAATTGGGAGGTTTTGCCATTAACTCCACTGGGCAGTGAGATAACTGTGGTTCTAGTAAGTTGCCTCAGATCGCACAGCTGGCAAAGGGCAGAGGCCACGTCAAGCTCAGTTCTGTCAAACCTCTCACCTCACGTCTGTCAGGATCCCCGGCACAGCCTGAACTGAGAGGTCCTCTTTGGAGAGCTCCAGAGAGCTGGTCCAAGGCCCCCCAGCTGCCCCAGGGGCTCAAAAGCCTCCTGAGATGAATTGACTCTGTGAGGCAGCCTTCATCAGACGGAAGGCCCATATGTGAAGCAGCCACTGGTGCAGGCCTCTGTGTGGCCCTGGTCTCACTGAGCCCGAGTCTCCCATGAGGACGACAGTGGTTCTTCCCTCACAGAATTGCACACAGCACTGGGATGGCTCCTGGCAAATGGGTAAAGGCTCCCTGGGACTCTTCGCAGGAAAGTCAGACACCCCCGAGGGAAGAAGAGGGCCAGGGGCCCTGAGGTGATAGCCTGGGTCAGTCCTCTGCAGAGGGGACACAGCTGTGAGTAAGAGGTCTCTGCTCCCCACTCCCAGGCAAAGGGGGAAACTGAGGGCTCGCACGTTGAGGAGATAGAAGGGCCACAAGAGGAACCCCGTCAGTCCTGGGCTGAAGAGACCAAGGCCAGGACAGCAGGACCTGCAGGGGCTGGGGAGAGCTGGCTGAGTATGAGAGCCAGGATGTCACCTCTCTGAGCAAGAGATCCCATAGCCATGGGTTTAAATCCTAATCCCGCCATTTGCTGTGCTATGACCTCGATGAGTCACTTATCCTCTTGGGGCTTGTTTCATAATCTGTCCAGTGGGGACAAGAGCAGGGTCTCCTGGCAAAAGGGTGCCCTCAGAAGTCGTGAGATTAGGTGTGCTGGCCAAGTCAACTCTCCGTCAGAAGAGTTAGCAGAAGTTAGCAGAAGCATAGTGAGGCTGTCGCTGTGTGACCTCAGGTCACTTTCTTGCCCATCCTGGGCCTCAGTGTTCCCATTTGTAAGACAATAAGTTGCAGCTAGATAACCCCAAAAGTTCCTTCCAAATTCAGATCCAGTTCTCAGCTGCCCTGACTGCTCATATCTCCCCATCCTTGAAATCCACTGGAAGGAAAGCAGGAAACCACACAGGAGGTGCAGATATGGCTTTTTATTGCTGGGGTGGAGGGTGATGAGCACAGGGTGTCCTGATTGCGAGGAGTATCTGAGAGTATGCTTGACTGGATTCAGTTTTCCCTCCTCATGGATGGTGGCAGCACCGACTGTCCCAGAGGGAGGCTGTACAGAGATTCATTCAGAATTCAATCTGGAAGGAGACCCCAGTGTGAGGCATGGACACCCTGGGGCTGCGTTCACCAGGAATGGTGGCAAGAGTGCCTCCCCACAAACCCTGCGAGCTCTGAGGCTCGGGGAGGGCCTGGCACCTGTGTTTTGGGGTCTTTCTCTGGCACCTGGCACTGTCCCCCCTCATCCCCTCGCTCTCCCACCCCCTCACCTTAGCAAGAATGACTGATGTAGAAAGGTTGATCAGGGCCCAGAAGAGCCAGGGTTCAGGGCTCAGTGTATGACCAGGATCAGGGATCGGACTGAGATGCAGGTCAGATTCTGTGACCAGTGTCAGGGCTCAGTCAATTACTGAAGTCAAAGCTTAGTGTGACTGTTCCAGGCTCAGTCAGGGCACAGAATCAAATGCTGTCTGGGGGTGTGATTAGGGTCAGGACTCGGTCTACGACCAAGACCAGGGTTCAATCTGCTACTAGAGAAAGAAGAGAAGCCAAGCTTGCTTCTGTTTCTCTACGGGCCCCTGTGTGTGTGCGTGTGTGTGTGTGTGTGTGCGTGTGTGTGTGTGCGTGTGTGTGTGTGTGTGATGGTGAGGGGGTCCCATCCTCCCTCAGCCCAGGGCCCCGAGCCCACCAGCTGGTGAGCATCGCAGAAGGTTCCTCCTCTGTGCTCTTCACTGTCCCTGCTGGGCTTCCCAAAGTTCACCTGAAAGAAGACATCAGTAGCAGATTTCAGCCTCCAGCACTGGAAAACTGAATAGAAAAGAGACACCAGGGGCTGCCATCATCCAGACGGTCAGGCTGACAGCCATGGGACCACTCACATGTCACCCCATGTCTCTGAGCCTCAGTTAGATCACCTGAAACATGGGCATGATGACACTGCCCACCCCCACAGGATTGTTGTAGGGGTCCAGTGAAGTGGTGAACAGGAAGCACAGAGCGATCACCCAAGAACTGGGCCTGTGGCTGTTTTCCAGAAGGACTACATTCAGGACCCTGACCTGTCACTCACCCCATTACTGTTGCCCCACAGCCCCAGCAACCTCAGTCGTGCCAGAGATCCAGGTCAAGGAAAGCCTCTAGGGGCTGGAGGTAAACCACTAGCACCTCGTAAGAAGGGAAAGGGAAGGGATGGTATTTATCAATGCCTACTTGATATTAGGCTTTTTCTGCTTTTTCTTTAAATCCACTCATCAGCTTAGCCATGTTTACAATCTCCTTTCACCTGGGAGGAATCCCAGGCTCAGAGACGTGGAGCCAATTGATCCCCACCCTATAGTGGTTGAGTAGCAGATCCAGGCAGAGAAGGCAATGGCACCCCACTCCAGTACTCCTGCCTGGAAAATCCCATGGATGAAGGAGCCTGGAAGGCTGCAGTCTATGGGGTCGCTGAGGGTCGGACACGACTGAGCGACTTCACTTTCAATTTTCACTTTCATGCATTGGAGAAGGACATGGCAACCCACTCTAGTGTTCTTGCCTGGGGAATCCCAGGGATGGGGAAGCCTGGTGGGCTGCTGTCTGTGGGGTCACACAGAGTCAGACACGACTGAAGTGACTTAGCAGCAGCAGCAGCAGCAGCAGCAGCAGCAGCAGATCCAGGATTTGAACCCAGATCTGGCCTGCCCCTTTTCTCACATCATTCTGGGCAGCAGGTTCTACTGGTTTGACAAAGGAGGGCAGCAGAAGCTCTCAGAGGCCCAGAGAGGCCCTCAGTCTGTGGGGACCCTTCCATCCACAGTGTCCTGACTTGCTCAAGATGAAGGGTCCTCAACTTCTCCAGGGACCCCTGACCAGACCTGCCAGTGCTCCAGGCACAGAGCGGACTGCGCCCTCCTGTGAGGCTGCAGAGGGAGTCGGACTGTGACTTACCAACGAGTTTCTTAAGACAATCTGCATCCAGGGATTCAAGGAGTTCGCGGAATCATGGGCACAGCTGAGGGTCACACAGATCTAGGGAAAGAGAGAGACGCAGACAGAGAAGTGAAAAGACAGAAGGAAAGAAGGTCAGGAGGTGAGGAGGGAGAGGAGAGATGGAGAAGGAAAAGGACTGGTTATTACCTGCTGTGAGCACCCTGCCCTTCACCCACAGAGATGATCAGTACTGGGGGCCTCAGAACTTCTGACCCTTAGGATTCTAGAACAGTGGAAACCTAGAAGGCCCAAATCTGAGAACCAGAGGACACTAGAATCCTAAAACCTCAGAGTATTAGAATCCTAGAACCTTAAAGAATCTAGATTTTTTGAAAAGATTTCTTTTTTTTTTTTNCTCCTTGGAAGAAAAGTTATGACCAACCTAGATAGTATATTCAAAAGCAGAGACATTACTTTGCTAATTAAAGTCCGTCTAGTTGAGGCCATGGTTTTTTCCTGTGGTCATGTATGGATGTGAGAGTTGGACTGAGCGCTAAAGAATTGATGCTTTTGAACTGTGGTGATGGAGAAGACTCTTGAGTGTCCCTTGGACTGCAAAGAGATCCAACCAGTCCATTCTGAAGGAGATCAACCCTGAGATATCTTTGGAAGGAATGATGCTAAAGCTGAAACTCCAGTACTTTGGCCACTTCATGCGAAGAGTTGACTCATTGGAAAAGACTCTGATGCTGGGAGGGATTGGGGGCAGGAGAAGAAGGGGATGGCCAAGGATGAGATGGCTGGATGGCATCACTGACTCGATGGACATGAGTCTGAGTGAACTCTGGGAGATGGTGATGAACAGGGAATCCTGGCGTGCCTGCGATTCATGGGGTCGCAAAGAGTCAGACACGACTGAGTGACTGAACTCAACTGAGTGATGACTTGCCTGCCTTTCCTACCCGGCTTTGACTTCTTATAGGGACTGTGACTTATTGAATTCCCAACTGTTGAATTCCAAACTCATAGTAAAAAACATGCACCTAATACAGTACAACAAAATAAATATTTGCCAAATAAAAGTATGGACAAATAAATGGGCACCACATCATGACCCCACACCACTCACCAGTTTGAAACTTCTAATATAATTGATTTCTTAATTTGCTATGCTGGCAATATTAGCTAATTCAAGTGGCCCCATTCCTCTCCCTTTAAATCCAAGAGCCTTCTGAAGATCTCCATGTGGGGTGAAATTAAGCACGGAGCCAACCATTCACAGGTTTGGAGGAAAATACTTACAGAAACCTTGCTCCTCTGAACAGTCTCCTGGAACTCTGCTTGGTGATGATGGCCCTTATATGGTGGTGATGGGAGGGAAGGCTCTTCAGAGAAACAAGCCCTGGGTCCAGAGCCATCCACAGAGACTCCAAAGAAAATAACCCCTGTCAAACCAGTTGATTCTGAAGGAAATCTACCCTGAATATTCATTGGAAGGACTGATGCTGAAGCTGAAGCTCCAATACTTTGGCCACCTGATGTGAAGAGCTGACTCTTTGGAAAAGATTCTGATGCTGGGAAAGACAGGGCAGGAAGAGAAGGGATGACAAAGAATGAGATAGTTGGGTGGTATCATTGACTCAGTGGACATGAGTTTGAGCAAACTCTGGGAGATAGTGAAGAAAAGGGAAGCCTGGTGTGCTGTAGTCCACAGGGTTGAAAAGAGTCAGACACGACTGAGTGACTGAACAACAAAGAGTGAACACAGGAAAACTTCAAAAGCAAAGGTCACCCAGGATGCTTGAATTGGAATGGATGGATACAGAGAAGACTTTGTGCCAAGACTAAGAGCAAGTTCTCATGGAGCCTCCAGCTACCAAGATGGTGGCCACTGTGGGTAGGGGGCGGGGGTAAAGACTGAGAATGGGTGAATTGGAGAATGTCCTGGTAGAAGGACCCATAGTGATCTTCCGTCCTAATTTTGTCATCATTTGGAAACTCAGGGTCAGATAGGGAAAGCAACCAGCTTTAGGTTGAGGTCACCCAGTAAGACACAGACAGAGATGGGTTCTAGAAATGTGCCCCATGGAGTCAAGGTCAGTGAATATTGAGGTCACTTTTCTCCAATCTTCCCATCTTTCTTAATCTCAGATTTTTGAGTGCTCTCCGCAGCTTCCCTCACAATGGAACCAGACTCGGCAAATGTTTGCCATCATACCTTGCTCAATACTACCCTCCCCAATCTGCCTACTCATTTAATTAGTAGAGTTCCCTGTGAGACACAACAATATCTGCTGGCATAATGCCTCCTTGTATGTGGTCTCCCATTGGATACTTGCCCCCAAACCCTCTACTCTCAGTGCAGCAGCCAGAAGGTTCTCATTCAGCTTAAACCGCCCAATTCCTATCATGGCCCCTGCATTATCTGCTCACTGCTGCTCCAAACCCATCTACCTCTCCCTCCAGAGCCCCTACTGTCTTCCTTCTATTCCAGAAAGATCCCAGCCTCTTTGCTGCCTTGGGCCTCTGCACAGACCATTCCCTCTTCTCAGAAATCTCCTCCCTGGCTGTCCCTGGCTCTCGACATCACCTCGCAGCCTCCGTGACAGCTCACCTGAGGCGGTCCTTCCCCATCTTCCCCTCGCTCAGCTTCTTGTTGGCTTCTGTCACAGCAATAACCATCATTTGACTTTTTCCCTTGTTCTCTGCCCTCAGCAAGTTGTTACCACTCTTTCCTCTGGGGATTTCTCTCACTTGGGCCCCAAGACACTGACCTCTATCTGGAATGCCACAAGCATATCTGGAGCATCCTATAAGGCTGTCCACGCCCCCCCCCCAACCCTGGGAATGTGATAAGGCTGTCTCTTATACACATCTGATACAGAGAAGACTTTGTGCCAAGACTAAGAGCAAGTTCTCATGGAGCCTCCAGCTACCAAGATGGTGGCCACTGTGGGTAGGGGGCGGGGGTAAAGACTGAGAATGGGTGAATTGGAGAATGTCCTGGTAGAAGGACCCATAGTGATCTTCCGTCCTAATTTTGTCATCATTTGGAAACTCAGGGTCAGATAGGGAAAGCAACCAGCTTTAGGTTGAGGTCACCCAGTAAGACACAGACAGAGATGGGTTCTAGAAATGTGCCCCATGGAGTCAAGGTCAGTGAATATTGAGGTCACTTTTCTCCAATCTTCCCATCTTTCTTAATCTCAGATTTTTGAGTGCTCTCCGCAGCTTCCCTCACAATGGAACCAGACTCGGCAAATGTTTGCCATCATGCCTTGCTCAATACTACCCTCCCCAATCTGCCTACTCATTTAATTAGTAGAGTTCCCTGTGAGACACAACAATATCTGCTGGCATAATGCCTCCTTGTATGTGGTCTCCCATTGGATACTTGCCCCCAAACCCTCTACTCTCAGTGCAGCAGCCAGAAGGTTCTCATTCAGCTTAAACCGCCCAATTCCTATCATGGCCCCTGCATTATCTGCTCACTGCTGCTCCAAACCCATCTACCTCTCCCTCCAGAGCCCCTACTGTCTTCCTTCTATTCCAGAAAGATCCCAGCCTCTTTGCTGCCTTGGGCCTCTGCACAGACCATTCCCTCTTCTCAGAAATCTCCTCCCTGGCTGTCCCTGGCTCTCGACATCACCTCGCAGCCTCCGTGACAGCTCACCTGAGGCGGTCCTTCCCCATCTTCCCCTCGCTCAGCTTCTTGTTGGCTTCTGTCACAGCAATAACCATCATTTGACTTTTTCCCTTGTTCTCTGCCCTCAGCAAGTTGTTACCACTCTTTCCTCTGGGGATTTCTCTCACTTGGGCCCCAAGACACTGACCTCTATCTGGAATGCCACAAGCATATCTGGAGCATCCTATAAGGCTGTCCACGCCCCCCCCCCAACCCTGGGAATGTGATAAGGTCCCCATCATCAAAGGTGTTTTTCCAGATGACTGCTAACATCCTGTGTGACTTGATGTGATTGTGAGCCATGATACTAAATTTCCTTAGTCTCTTGTTCAAAGATCATTGCTGCACATTTATATGACTCGACTCTTCCTCCCAGCTTTTCTTTCTCCCTGAGTCTGACTGTCCCATGGAGATATAGTTCCCCGAGGCTTCCTGCTTCTTTCCTTTTCCCAGCCTTCCTACCTCCCAAAACCCCACCTCCTCCTGGCCATGGTGTCCTGGAGGCACAGTGGCTGATGTTGGGTGCTGTTTCTCATCATAGACCACACCCAGGACAAAGCCAGCTTCTCTCACTAATGTTGGCCATCTCTCATGGCTGAGCTTTGAGGTGAAATTAGCTAGATGCACTTGAGCCCTGGTGGTGGGCCTGGGGCTGGCACACATGTACCTCAAGTTCCCGCTTTCTAAGAAGCCATATTCTCAGGGTCACTCACTCCTTTGCAGCTACACTGGCTCCAATTCACATGAAGACAGAACTTCACCACACACTCAAGGTCCCCCTTCTGCTAAAGCATTTGGAGGACTCCCAGTCTTGTGCACACTAGACTAAGTCTACCAAAGTGGAGAGAAATCATGCCCCCATCTTTCTGAGGTCCTCTGGCTCATACTCCCAACAGTGTGTGGGGGAATCTTGAACAAGAACATTCATACTTACATATATTAAGACATGCATATTCAACATGCATGCATGCACATGTGCAAGAACAAGACAGCACACACTAAACCCATATGAAGGAAACACCTGCATTTTCCTCCCTGCACGAGGGGTACTTTTTACAGAATTGTGGAGACCATGTTACCAGTGTTCTGGTTAAAAGAGCTCACTACCAATAAAAGAGACATTGGGTTTCCACAGATTTTTGTCCTTAGATACAATTATCCAGCAAAGCTCACTAGAAAATGGAGCCATACAAAGGGAATGAGACAATGCATGCTTTCAGTGCCTTGAACCAGCTGTGCCTGAAATCCTCTATGCTCTAGACTTTCCAGTTTAAATAGATTTTACCCTCCCTATTTTTTATTTTTGTTGAAGCCAGTGCAGATTCAGTCCTGCCATGTCAAACTCAAAGTAAGTCCTGACTTAACACATTTGTAGACTCACATCTGTCTCCTTCATTCTGATGATTACTTGAGGGTCACTTAAGTAGTCACTACTTGAGAGACCACATTGGAAACATAACACATCAAAGCCTCGGAAGAGTTCATCAGTTTAACCTCCTGGCTGGAAAGTCTTGGGAGTTTGTGGCTCAGATAAGTAGGATTCATCCAAGACTACACATGACTTGAGCCCCATTTGTTTTCCTCTTTCATTTCATCTCTTTTAAGTCTGTTGACATTTTCTACTTTGAGCAATAGCCTTTAAAGACAAAAAGGCTAACAAAAATAACCTAATAAGTTTCCTTAAACTAGAGATGCATGAGCCCCTCCCTAGGTACTTAGGGTCAGGGACTTGGAATGTCTGGCCAAAAATGGAAATGACTGGACTAGATGCCTCATGGCTACTTTCTGCCTTGAGGTCTATGAGCTGTAACCCCCATGCCATCCTATAGAACCCCAGCACTGCTGCCTAGACATGACCGTCACAACCCTAGGGGCTTATCCTGCTTCATCTTGTTTCACCTCATCAGCAACCACGCAGGGGGTGTTTCTGCCCTAATTCCTAGCTGAGGAACATGAGGCTCAGAAGGGCAGGACAACTTGCTCAGGGTCACACAGATGGGAAATCTTGTAAAGAGAGTTCTCCCAACTCAGAAAAACAGCCCAAGGGACTGAGTGTGATGTACTGAGCTCAGACCTGGTGTTGGCCCCAGGCTTCAGCTGGTAAAATAAGTAATCAACCTGTGTTTGGATCCTGGTGGCAAATGGAAATTAAAAGGACCCCCAGGGGGTGGTGCTCATATCCTGGCTCCAGTGCTGGGCCAGCTGTGTTCAAATCCTCTCTCTTCTCTTATTATAGGCTGTGCAGCCTGGTTCCAGAGCTTCAGGTCCCCTGTGTGTGAAATGGGACTAAAGATGGGATTCTCCTCCAGATGTGCGGTGAAGATGCAGCAGGATAAGGTGTATGAAGGGCTGAGTGTGAAGTAGGTCCCTGATGTGCAGTAACACCAATAATGATGATGATGACAATAGTTTCTATTGTCTGGTCACTTCACTCCCCTCTACCTCAGGTCTCCCATCTGTACGTGGTCCTACCCCAGAGGGTTATGGAGAGGACTAAGTGAGAAGATAAAGCATCCAATATGCTTAATGCTTAATCACTGGCTACTGCATTTCTTATTTTTATGTGGAGTAAAGACTAAATGAGATAAAATAGATTCAGGGCTCCAGTATACCAGTGTTCACAAATTCTGGCTCCCTTGGGTGCAGGTGTATAGCCTTTGGAAGGTGTGATTCCTCATTACTTTCCTTTCTGGGGCAAAGTTAGCAATGACTGAGTACTATGGTCTCAAGTACAACTCTGGTTCGTTATAGGGACTGGATAGAGCTTTCTGGTAAGAAGTCCTCACAGGTTGATCCTGGGCTTGGAGGGAAGGATTGATTAGTGATGACTGATAGAAGTTCAGGAGGGGAGAATGTAACAACTACACATTTGCTACTGTCAGATTAGATCATATCTAATGGATATGATCCAGCCAGCCAGCGATGAGCACATCGACACCACATGTTCATGGAAGGTGGGACTCTACAACCTGTCTGGTGCTAGGGGAAGGAGAAGACCCCTAACCAGGTTCCAATCTTGACTCTGCGAATAACCTGCTTTGTGACTCTGAGAAAGACATTCTTTTTCTCCAAGAGTCTGTTTCCTCTAACTACAAAATGAACAGAGGTTCCCTGCTAGATAGCTGACCCATTGGGGTTTTGAGAGGTGATCAGGAACTTCTAGGGCTACCTGCTATGCACCCACCAGATGGAGCACCTTGTGCTCTTGCTTTGCAGGAATCCCACCAGCTCCTTGGACACAGTGATAATTGCCCTCTCTCTGAATCCATGGGCTTCCCTGGTAGCTCAGACAGTAAAGAATCTGCCTGCAATGCAAGAGGCCCAGGTTTGATCCCTGGGTAGGTTAAGATTCTCTGAACAAGGAAATGGCAACCTACTCCAGTACTCTTGCCTGGAGAATTCTATGGACATAGGAGCTTGGTGGGCTACAGTCTATGGGGTCACAAAGAGTCAGACACGACTGAATGACTAATACACACACATACACACACACACACACACACACACACACACTGAAGCCATAAAGGCTAAGATCACATAACCAGGGCCTGACACAGAGCAGATATTCAATAAATACTTATTACAACCTATCAAAGTATTTTTTAATCCTTATTAGTTAAAATGTACACATTTAAACATCCATGCATTTTGTTTATAATAGCATGATAAGCTTGCTTTTAGAGTCATCCTTGGGTGTGCATTCCAGATTTTTTCCTTGTGGGCATTTTGACAGCAGGCAAATGCCCTAACCTCTCCGAGCTCTGTTTCTTTTCTTTCAACTGTGAAATAAGAATTAGAATATCCTCTACCTTAGAAGAGCTGCTCGGGGCAGGCACTAAGTGAGGAAACATCAGGAGAGAGCCCAGCCCAGCCCTGGCTGAGGAAGTTGCTCCATGAATAATAGTGATCATCATCATTACTATTACTATAAATCAAATCCCTTATGATTATACAGTGGAAGTGAGAAATAGATTTAAGGGCCTAGATCTGATCGATAGAGTGCCTGATGAACTATGGAATGAGGTTCGTGACATTGTACAGGAGACAGGGATCAAGACCATCCCCATGGAAAAGAAATGCAAAAAAGCAAAATGGCTGTCTAGGGAGGCCTTACAAATAGCTGTGAAAAGAAGAGAGGTGAAAAGCAAANCAGTTCAGTTCAGTTCAGTTGATTCGCTCAGTCATGTCCGACTCTTTGTGACCCCATGAATTGCAGCACGCCAGGCCTCCCTGTCCATCACCAACTCCCATGATGCCATCCAGCCATTCTATCCTCTGTCATCCCCTTCTCCTCCTGCCCCCAGTCCCTCCCAGCATCTTACTCACCTGTAAACTAGGCACAATGGGTGCACCTATTTCATTGAACTGATCTTAAGGGTACACATTTAACATGTATAAACCCAAACACAGAGTTCGTAGAAATGTGCTCTCCTCACTTTTTGACTGGAGTAGGCACCCCACAAGGAAGGGACTTGTCTGTTTTGTTCCCTGACATGTCTCCTGTGTCATAACAATCCCTTGTGATCGTGGCTGATGAACACATGTTCCCTGACATGTTGCTGTTGCTGATTTTATAGCACACAGATTGGGGACCTTGCCCACAGGGGACTTTCTTGAGGGAGAGCCTGGTGCTCTGTTTTCAAGTACTTTTCATGCACGTCTGCCTCTCCCCAGACACTGGACAATTCTGCTGCATTAGAACCCATGCCTCCTTTCTCTCTCCTTCCCTGTTCTGGTGACCACAGGTATGTGTAGTGGCTGAGAGCATGAGCCTGGCTGCCTGAGGTTTCTCCCCTAAACACATTGCTCCATCTTGTGGGAATGCAGCCAGTAGCCCCAGATGTTCCTGACCATCTCTCAAAGCCCTGAGGGCTCAGCTGTGCAGCAGGGAACCTCTGTTCATTTTCTTGATAGAGGAAATGGAGACCCTGGGAGAAAGTGAGCATCTTAGTCAGGGTCACAAAGTAGGTTATTAATTGAGCTAAGACTGGAACCTAGATCAGAGTCTCTCCTCCATCTCACAGTACCACACAGGTCCCAGAGTCCTAACCTCCATGAACATATTGTGTCCATGTGTCCATGACTGGCTGGATGGGCCATTAGAGATGACCTGGTTCTGTATTATGCTGTGGTTCCACTCTCCCCAAACCTGCCCTCCAAACCAAAGCACTGCCTAGGAGGACTTCTCTCCAGAAAGCCCCATCCAGTCCCTACAATCCACGAGGTGTACTAGAGGCCATAGTTCTTAAGAGTCTCTAACATGGTCCTGGACAGGAAGCTGAAGCTTAGTAAGGAACCTTACCTCCCAAAGGCTATACATCAGCCACCAAGGGAGCCAGAATTTGTAGACATGGGTGTACTGGAAGCCTGAGCCCATCTAGTTCATGTGGTCTTTATAGCACACAAAATAAGAAGCATAGATACCACTGGTTAAGCATAAAGCATACTGAATGCTTGATATACTCACTTTACCCTCTCCATAATCCTGTGCAATGGGATCATGTACAGATAGGAGACCTGAGGTGGAGGGGAGTGA
The DNA here is from genome assembly GCA_006410875.1 of Neotragus pygmaeus. Lineage (NCBI taxonomy): Eukaryota > Metazoa > Chordata > Mammalia > Artiodactyla > Bovidae > Neotragus > Neotragus pygmaeus. The sequence continues at coordinate 1,331,799 of SJYV01035025.1, read as the reverse complement.
AGTGATCAGGCACCAGGAATATTTATAATCATCATTACTATTGTAACTGTGTATCAGGGGCCTACCCACATTCAGTTCAGTTCAGTCACTCGGTCGTGTCCGACTCTTTGCAACCCCATGTATTGCAGCACGCCAGGCCTCTCTGTTCATCACCATCTCTCAGAGTTCACTCAGTCTCACGTCCATCAAGTCCGTGATGCCATCCAGCCATCTCATCCTCGGTCATCCCCTTCTCCTCCTGCCCCCAATCCCTCCCAGCATCAGAGTCTTTTCCAATGAGTATCCCACCACATTCTCACAGCACACTTAGGAGGAGTGTCCCATACTTAGTCTCATTTCACACAGAAGGGAACCAAGACTTGAAGATGAAATCCCTTGTCCAGCCCACATAGCCAGCAATAGGAAAAGAGAGGACTCAATCCCATCTGTCTGACCCCAGAGCTGATCTGCCCACCAATCCCTCTCTACATTTTTAATCTCTATTTTGCCATGGGGATCCAGGTAGCAGGTTGTTTACCCATTTTACAATGGGGCAGCTGAAGCCTGGGGCCAACACTGGGTCTGTGTTCACTATATCACTCTTGATCTGCTGGCCTGTGGTCCTCAGGTGAGAAAAATTCTGTTAACAAGATTTTGGCAACAGGCCTCAGCTCTATGCCCACAACCAGGGGAAGAGGGACCACAGATGTTTGCAGAACTCGGCACAGACAGCGTGGAGGGTGGTCTGCTGATGGGTCCAAGGCTCTGCTGGATGTGGTCCTCCATGTCCCAGCCCCAGGCTTGGGCACCTAGGCTGCCACCTTCTCTCTGCTCTGTGCTCTGATGGTGGGACCACAGTTAGGGTGAGGAAGGCAAGTTCCTGAAGTCTCCAGCCCTGCCCCTACTTAGTCCTGGCCGTGTTCATCAGGGTCCTACTGAGACCAGTTTGGGGACTGGAAGAAACTGACCCTGGGTCACCTGGAGTTCTCTACTGGTGCTTCCAGCCTGATGCCAAGTGGGCACCCATCTGGGCTTCCTGGACCAGGTGTTCTGGATTGCCAGAAGCCCAATGCACCAGTCACAACAACCAACTCAGATAGCACATGTCAAGGAATAAACAAGATATTCAAGTCCAAGGATACTCCTGCCCTACCACAGCCTCAATGTGATCTGGGTGAAAGGTCCTTCTCTTTGGACTCAAAGCTGGGTCCTTGGGCCATTCACCTCCCTTCCCTGACCTGAGTTTCCTCAAGTGAAAAAGGAAGGTTTTCAAAGCTTCTTTAGTGCTTCTGTCATGAGCACCATTGGTGAAAGTGGACATACAGTGCCAAGCCCTGGGCCAGCCATTTGCTCCCCTCTCCTGGGTGCTGGACTGGGGTCAATGACTGTGACTCACTGTTGCTTCCAGAGCCTGTGAGCTGGAATAGCCAATTTTGATGGAAAAGGATGCAGAACTGGGAGCCTCTCCAGATCTTCCCCTTCCCATCTGTTGAGCAAGTCATCCTCCCCTTCTGAGCATTACACCAAGAAATGAGGGCAGTAGCACCCCCTGCCTAGTTCATGTTGAAATGAAACAGGATAAGATGTAGGGTTGTGAGGGTCAAATCTAGGCAGAGTTGGGGTTCTAGAGGATGGCATGGGGGGCAGTGTCACAGCTCTTAGAACTCAAGGTAGAAAATACCTTTGGGCTATCTGGTCCAGTTGTTTCCATTTCTGGCCAGACACTCTGGTGCCAGCCTATCCGGGAACACCTGACCCTAAGTATCAAGGATGGGGTTCAGGTATCTATAGTTTAAGCAAAGATATTATTAATGCTGTTTAATCTTTGTTGTAAAATGGCTTCCCTGGTGGCTCAGATGGCAAAGAATATGCCTGCAGTGCAGAAGACCTAGGTTCAACTCCTGGGATGTAAGGATCTCCTGGAGGAGGGAATGGCAAACCACTCCAGGATTCTTGCTTGGGAAATCCTATGGACAGAGGAGTCTGGTGGGCTACAGTCCATTAGGTCACCAACAGCCAGACATGACTGACTCACACTATTGCCCAAGTAGATAATTTCAAGAAATCTAATATATGCAATGGGGAATAGATGGGGAAACAGTGGAAACAGTGTCAGACTTTTATTTTGGGGGGCTCCAAAATCACTGCAGATGNCATTTATCTATCTATCTCTGTATTTATCTATCAATATCATCTAGCAGTCAATCAACCAATCATCTTTATCATCTATCTATATCATCTATCAATCTATTTTTATCATCTATCAATATATCTATCCTTATCATCTATCAGTCTATCTTTATCTGTTAAATCCTAATACTAGAGTATCTATCCATCTATATCTGTATTGATAATACCAATATCCTCTACCAGTCAAGCAATCAATCTTTATCATATGTCTCTATCATCTATCAAGCTGTTTATTTATCTCTCTTTATCATCTCTCTCTATCATCTATGTATTTGCCTATCTTTATCATCTATCAACCTATCTTTATAATCTATGTTTATCATCAGTCAATCCATCTGTCTTTATCATCAGTCAACCCATCTATCTTTATCATCAGTCAATCCCTCTATCTTTATCATCAGTCAATCCCTCTATCTTTATCATCAGTCAATCCCTCTATCTTTATCTCCTATCTATGTATCTATTCATCTATCCACCTATTTTGTGCCCGATGCATCCCCAGGCTCCAGGAACCTCACAGCTTACCTGGTACCTAGAAACGTTTTAACCAAACTGCCGTCTGCCCTTCAGCTTCACTTGCNTATCTATGTATCTATTCATCTATCCACCTATTTTGTGCCCGATGCATCCCCAGGCTCCAGGAACCTCACAGCTTACCTGGTACCTAGAAACGTTTTAACCAAACTGCCGTCTGCCCTTCAGCTTCACTTGCGGTGCTTTGCAGAATGGCTTCCGAATGAACGTCCTCACCCTTCGTGTTTGTAAAATAAACACTCTCATTCCCTGGGAGGCAGCGAGCAAACGAGGCTTTCAGAGACCTCTGGGCTGTGTTTTCTTTACATCGGTGTGGCCACTCAGGCCAAGCAAGAACAGTTTCCTGACCGTGAGCACCTCCTGGCTGGACGAGCGAGCGGCCCCTTCCCGAGGGCCTTCCTTCCAGTTTCTCCTACTCCAGCCCCCTCCCCCACGCACCAATCTCCCTGCAAAACCCCTGTCACCTCCCCACTCTTGACTGTCAAATCATCTCCCACCTCTCCTCTCGAGCGAGCCATGATGACACGGTCGGAGGGCAAAGGAATCAAAGTCAAGAATGTTTAGTCTCCCAAAGAGCCCTCGGGTCTGTGAGGCCAGATGGGACCTTGCATGACTTTGCCCCAGCATAGTCATTCCTACAGCCGGGGACTTTCCAAAAATTACCCAGACGTAACACACACTTAAAGAAAGCTGAGCACCGAAGAATGGATGCTTTTGAACTGTGCTGTTGGTAAAGACTCTTGAGAGTGCCTTGGACTGCAAGGAGATGCAACCAGTCCATTCTAAAGGAGATCAGTCCTGAATATTCATTGGAAGGACTGATGCTAAAGCTGAAGCTCCAATATTCTGGCCACCTGATGTGGAGAGCTGACCCACTGGAAAAGACCCTGATGCTGGGAAAGACTGAAGGCAGGAGAAGAAGGGGACGACAGAGGGTGAGATGGTTAGATGGCATCGTCGACTCAATGGACATGGGTTTGGGTGAACTCCGGGAGTTGGTGATGGATAGGGAGGCGTGGTGTGCTGTGGTTCATAGGGTGAACCATTCCTAGACCTCTGTCCTCTAACACAGTCTTGTTTTCCTAACAACACCCCTGCTGAGAGCTTTACAGAATCTGCTATGTGGGCCACTCTGGCCTTTTTATTTTTCATCTTTATTCTTTTTTTTAAACTTTTTATTTTACACTGGATTATAGCAGTCCATGGTGGAAGAAGGGATGGCAACCCACTCCAGTATTCTTGCCTGGAGAATCCCATGGATAGAGGAGCCTGGTGGGCTACAGTCNTTGGAAAAGACTCTGATGCTGTGAGGGACTGGGGGCAGGAGGAGAAGGGGATGATAGAGGATGAGATGGCTGGATGCCATCAACACCTCAATGGATATGAGTTGGGTAAACTCTGGGTGTTGGTGATGGACAGGGAGGCCTGGCATGCTGTGGTTCATGGGGTCACAAAGAGTCGTACATGACTGAGCAACTGAAAGGAACTGAACAAATGCAAATCGAAAGTATAAAATAAGTAGCATTCAAGTCACATGCAGCCAGAAATGAGTTCTTCTCTCTCTGGATCAGTCTCCCTCCCTAGACTTTTAAGCAAAGTGGTTAAAATGATGACCTCTAAGCTCTCCTGTGCCTTTGATGTCTGTTATGTTTCCAGTGTGGTTGTGTGACCCTAGAGTAGATGTCAGAATGGAGGAGAAAGACATGAGTCTACAAATATGTTGTCAGGACTTACTGTGGCTTTGAATGGTAGGATTTGAAGCTGACTAATAAAGACCCACAAGACCTTTTAGAACTAACACCCAAAAAAGATATCCTTTTCATTATAGGGGACTGCAATGCAAAAGTAGGAAGTCAAGAAACACCTGGAGTAACAGGCAAATTTGGCCTTGGAGTACAGAATGAAGCAGGGCAAAAGCTCATAGAGTTTTGCCAAGAGAATGCACTGGTCATAGCAAACACTCTCTCCTAACAACACAAGAGAAGACTCTACACATGGACATCACCAGATGGTCAACACNTGGCCTTGGAGTACAGAATGAAGCAGGGCAAAAGCTCATAGAGTTTTGCCAAGAGAATGCACTGGTCATAGCAAACACTCTCTCCTAACAACACAAGAGAAGACTCTACACATGGACATCACCAGATGGTCAACACTGAAATCAGATTGATTATATTCTTGCAGCCAAAGATGGAGAAGCTCTACACAGTCAGCAAAAACAAGACTGGGAGCTGACTCTGGCTCAGATCATGAACTCCTTATTGCCAAACTCAGACTTAAATTGAAGAAAGTAGGGAAAACCACTAGACCATTCAGGTATGACGTAAACCAAATACCTTATGATTATAGAGTAGAAGTGGGAAATAGATTTCAGGGACTAGATCTGATAGACAGAGTACCTGATGAACTATGATCGGAGGTTCATGACATTGTACAGGGGACAGGGATCAAGACCATCCCAAATAAAAAGAAAAAACAAAATGGCTGTCTGAGGAGGCCTTACAAATAGCTGTGAAAAGAAGAGAAGCAAAAAACAAAGAAGAAAAGGAAAGATATACCCATTTGAATGCAGAGTTCCAAAGAATAGCAAGGAGAGATAAGAAAGCTTTCCTCAGTGATCAATGCAAAGAAATAGAGGAAAAAGATAGAATGGGAAAGACTAGAGATCTCTTCAAGAAAATTAGAGATACCAAGGGAACATTTCATGCAAACATGGGCTCAATAGAGGGGCGGTCCTAAGATGGCAGAGGAATAGGATGGGGAGACCAATTTCTCCCCTGCAAATTCATCCAAAGATCATTTGATGAGCAACTTCCACAAAACAACTTCTGAACACTGGTGGAGGACACCAGGCACCCAGAAAGGCAGTCCATTCTCTTCGAAAGGAGGTAGGACAAAATATAAAAGGCAAAGAGAGAGACAAAAGAGTTAGGGACAGAGACCTGTCCCAGGGAGGGAGTCGTGAAGGAGGAGAAGTTTCCAAACACCAGGAAACCCTCTCACCAGTGGGTCTATGGGGAGTTTGGGAATCTCAAAGGGCAACATAATTGAGAGGGGAAAACACACACACACACACACACACACACACACACACACACACACAGAATATGTGCTTTAACCACAACTCCCAGCAGAGAAAGAGCCCAGACGCTCGCGTCTGCCACCAGTGAGCAGGAGAGGCATGGGTTGCACGCTTAGTGTAAGGACTGGGTCTAAATGCTCTGAGGACAATCTGAAGGAGCTAACATGAGATAGTAACCCAAACTGTGGGATAGCCAGGGAGAGAGAAAAGAGAGAGAGAGAGAGAAAACTTTCCTGTGAAAAGCTCTAACCTAAGGCAGAGACTGGCCAGCTCACAAAACAAAGGACTGAGCAAATACCAAAGGAGAGTTAGTCGGCTGCAGACCAGCCCATCCCCCCACTAGAGGCAGAGACGCAGGTAGGCAACAGCCAGAGCCCGAAGGTGAGAGGCAATCTCAGCCCCAGAGATGACATCGCACACCCAGGAAACTGAGCAACTGGGACCAGGGAGGTGATTAAGATGCGCAGACCACCTGGAACAGTGAACTCACCAAGCACCTGGTCACCTGAGCTCCTCAGACCTGGGAAGGGCACAAAATGCAGGCCCAACTGAGTCTGTGCCTTTGTAGAATACCTGAGAACCTGAACTTGTGCGGCTTAGACACATGCAACCCAGGGCCCGCCTTGGACAGTTCCCCTTCAGAGCAACCTGGAGCCTGAGCAATGTACACTCGGAAAGCACAGGTGCCATGAGCTGGGGCAAACTCACTGTGGTCCATACACTGTGAACACTCCCCACACGTGCATTAATCAAATTAAACACATATTAATCAAATTAACAAAGATCAAACACAAAGAACAAATATTAAAAGCAGCAAGGGAAAAGCAACAAATAACACACAAGGGGGTTCCCATAAGGATAACAGCTAATCTTTCAATAGAAACTCTTCAGGCCAGAAGGGAATGACAGGACATACTTAAAGTGATGAAAGAGAAAAAACTACAACCCAGATTACTATACCCATCAAGGATCTCATTCAAATATGAATGAGAAATCAAAAACTTTACAGACAAGCAAAAGCTGAGAGAATTCAGCACCACCAAACCAGCTCTTCAACAAATGCTAAAGGATCTTTTCTAGACAGGAAACACGGAAAAGGTTTATAAACCCAAACCCAAAACAACAAAGTAAATGGCAATGGTATCATACTTATCAATAATTACCTTAAGTGTAAATGGGTTGAATGCCCCAACCAAAAGACAAAGACTGGCTGAAGGTACACAAAAACAAGACTCCTATATATGCTGTCTACAAGAGACTCACCTCAAAACAAGGAACACATACAGATTGAAAGTGAAGGGCTGGAAAAGGATATTTCATGCAAATGGAGACCAAAAGAAAATAGGAATAGCAATACTCATATCAGATAAAATAGACTTTGAAATAAAGGCTGTGAAAAGAGATAAAGAAGGACACTACACAATGATCAAAAGATCAATCCAAGAAGAAGATATAGCAATTATAAATATATATGCACCCAACATAGGAAAACCACAATATGTAAGGCAAATGCTAACAAGTATGAAAGAGGAAATTAACAATAACACAATAATAGTGGAAGACTTTAATACCTGACTCACATCTATGGATAGATCAACTGAACAGAAAATTAGCAAGGAAACACAAACCTTATATGATACAAGGGACCAGTTAGACCTAATTGATATCTATAGGACACTTCACCCCAAAACAATGAATTTCACCTTTTTCTCAAGTGCACACAGAACATTCTCCAGGATAGATCACATCCTGGGCCATAAATCTAGCCATGGTAAATTCAAAAAATTGAAATCATTTTGAGCATCTTTTCTGATCACAGTGCAGTAAGATTAGTTGTCATCTACACAGCGGCATTGGGGGGGTGGGGAAGACTATTAAAAATAAAAGCATATGGAGGCTAAATAACACACTTCTGAATAATCAACAAATCACAGAAGAAATCAAAAAAGAAATCAAAATATGCATATAATTGAATGAAAATGAAAACAAGACAACCCAAAACCTATGGGATTCAGTAAAAGCAGTGCTAAGGGGAAAGTTCATAGCAATACAAGCTTACCTCAAGAAACGAGAGAAAAATCAAATAAATAATATAACTTTACACCTAAAGCAACTAGAAAAAAAAAAAGAAGAACCCCATGGTCAGTAGAAGGAAAGAAATCTTAAAAAAATTATGGCAGAAATAAATGAAAAACAAACAAAGGCGACTATAGCAAAAATCAACAAAACTAAAAGCTGCTTCTTTGAGTAGATAAATAAAATAGACAAACCATTAGCCAGACTCATCAAGAAACAAAGGGAGAAGAGTCAAATCAACAAAATTAGAAATGAAAATGGAGAAATCACAACAGACAACACAGACATACAAAGGATCATAAGAGATTACTGTCAGGAACTATATGCCAATGAAATGAACAACTTCAAAGAAATGGACGAATTCTTAGAAAAGTATAACCTTTCAAAACTGAACCAGGAAGAAATAGAAAATCGTAACAGACCCATCACAAGCCCAGAAATCAAAACTGTAATAAAAAAATCTTCCAACAAACAAAAGCCCAGGATCAGATGACTTCACAGGTGAATTCTACCAATAATTTAGAGAAGAGCTAACACCTATCCTACTCAAACTCTCCCAGAAAATTGCAGAGAAAGGTAAACTGCCAAATCATTCTATGAGGCCACCATCATCACCCTAATTCCAAAACCAGACAAAAATGCCACAGAAAAAGAAAACCGTGGGCCAATATCACTGATGAACATAGATGAAAAAATCCTTAACAAAATTCTAGCAAACAGATTCCAACAACATATTGAAAAGATCATACATCATGACCAAGTGGGCTTTATCCTACAGATGCAAGGACTCTTCAGTTTTAACAAATAAATCAATGTGATACATCACATTAACAAATTGAAAGGTAAAAACCATATGATTATCGCAATATATGCAGAGAAAGCCTTTGACAAAACTCAACACCCATTTATGATTAAAACCCTCCAGAAAGCAGGCATAGAAGGAACATACCTCAACATAATAAAAGCCATATATGATAAAACCACAGCAAACATTATCCTCAGTGGTGAAAAATTGAAAGCCTTTCCCCTAAAGTCAAGAACAAGACAAGGGTGCCCACTCTCACCACTACTATTCCACATAGTTTTGGAAATTTCAGCCACAGCAATCAGAAAAGAAAAAGAAATAAAAGGAATCCAGACTGGAAAAAAAAAGAAGTAAAACTCTCACTGTTTGCAGATGACATGATCCTCTACATAGAAAACACAAAAGACACCACCAGAAAATTACTAGAGCTAATCAATGAATATAGTAAAGTTTCAGGATATAAAAGTAACACAGAGAAATCCCTTACATTCCTATGCACTAACAATGAGAAAACAGAAAGAGAAATTAAGGAAACAATTCCATTCAGCATTGCAATGAAAAGAATAAAATACTTAGGAATAAATCTACCTAAAGAAATAAAAGACCTATATATGGAAAACTATAAAACAATGATGAAAGAAATCAAAGATGACATAAATAGATGGAGAACTAGACCATGTTCATGGATTGGAAGAATCAATATAGTGAAAATGAATATATCACCCAAAGCAATCTATAGATTCAGTGCAATCCCTATCAAGCTACCAATGGTATTTTTCAGAGAACTAGAACAAATAATTTCACAGTTTGTATGGAAATACGAAAAACCTTAAATAGCCAAAGCAATCTTGAGAAAGAAGAATGCAACTGGAGGAATCAACCTGCCTGACTTCAGACTATACTATAAAGCTACAGTCATGGTAGCTACAGTATGGTACTGGCACAAAGACAGAAATATAGATCAATGGAACAAAATAGAAACCACAGAGATAAACCCACACACCTATGGACACCTTATATTTGACAAAGGAGGCAAGAATATACAATGGGAAAAAAAAATCTCTTTAACAAGTGGTGCTAGAAAAAACTGGTCAATGACTTGTAAAAGAATGAAACTAGAACACTTTCAAACACCATACACAAAAATAAACTCAAAGTTTATTAAAGATCTAAATGTAAGACCAGAAACTATAAAAACTCCTAGGGGAAAACATAGGCAAAACACTCTCTGACATAAATCACAGCAGGATCCTCTATGACCCACTTCCCAGAGTAATGGAAATAAAAGCAAAAATAAACAAATAAGACCCAATTAAGCTTAAAACCTTTTGCACAACGAAGGAAGCTATAAGCAAGGTGAAAAGACAGCCTTTAGAATGAGAGAAAATAATAGCAAACAACGCAACTGACAAAGAATTAATCTGAAAAATATACAAACAGCTCATGCAGCTCAATTCCAGAAAAATAAGCGACCCAATCAAAAAATGTGCCAAAGAACTAAACAGACATTTTTCCAAAGAAGACATACAGATGGATAACAAACACATGAAAAGATGCTCAACATCACTCATTATCAGAGAAATGCAAATTAGAACCACAAGGAGATACCGTCTCGCACCAATCAGAATGTTGCTGCTGATGCTGATGCTGCTAAGTCACTTCAGTCGTGTCCGACTCTGTGCGACCCCATAGATGGCAGCCCTAGACGGCAGCCCGCCAGGCTCCCCTGTCCNTTAGAACCACAAGGAGATACCGTCTCGCACCAATCAGAATGTTGCTGCTGATGCTGATGCTGCTAAGTCACTTCAGTCGTGTCCGACTCTGTGCGACCCCATAGATGGCAGCCCTAGACGGCAGCCCACCAGGCTCCCCTGTCCCTGGGATCTTCCAGGCAAGAATATTGGAGTGGGTTGCCATTTCCTTCTCCAAAGCATGAAAGTGAAAAGTGAAAGTGAAGTCGCTCAGTCCGACTTCACTGTCCGACTCCTAGCAGGCTAGGAATCTCCTCCTAGCCTAGCCTGCAGCCTAGCAGGCTCCTCTGTCCATGGGATTTGCCAGTCAAGAGTACTGGAGTGGGTTGCCATTGCTTTCTCCACCAATTAGAATGGCTGCTATCAAAAAGTCTACAAGCAATAAATGCTGGAGAGGGTGTGGAGAAAAGGGAACCATCTTACACAGCTGGTGGGAATGCAAACTGGTACAGCCACTATGGAGAACAGTGTGGCGATTCCTTAAAAAAACTGGAAATAGAAGTGCCATATGACCCAGCAATCCCACTGCTGGGCATACACACCNGAGGAGAAGGGGACGACAGAGAATGAGATGGTTGGATGGCATCACCAACTCAATGGACATGAGTTTGAGTAAACTCTGGGAGTTGGTGATGAACAGGGAGGCCTGGCATGCTACAGTCCATGGGGTCACAAAGAGTCAGACATGACTGAGCAACTGAACTGAACTGAATCTTGGCTTCAACAAATTAAACAATGGGAAACAAGAAATATATTTAAACTGGACAGATTGTGGCAAGGAGGCCTTCAGGCACACTCGGATCAAGGCACTGTAATGATACATGGTCTCATCCCCTTTGTGTAGCGTCTTTTTTTTTCCCATACATGTGTGTGTGTGTTTTAATATTAACTTATTTATTTTAATTGGAGGCTAATTACTTTACGATATTGTATTGGTTTTGCCATACATCAACATGAATCTGCCACGGGTGTACACATGTTCCCCATCCTGAACCCCCCCCCTCACCTCTCTCCCCATACCATCCCTCTAGGTCATCCCAGTGTATAGCTTCTTTTTCTAGTGCACTTCACCAGATAATTGTTTCTAAATTCTATCTTGAGGACAAAGTAGACCCAGGCAACATGTGAAAACCTAAAACCCCCTTGTGAGTCATGAGATTTAACTAAAGGTTTTCCATTTCTTTTACATTTTCAAAGGACCAACATTAGTTTGATTTATATTTTGGTTAATATTTTTTATTTTTTTTCTTTTCTTTATTTCAAATACTCCTCCTGTAATCTTTATTGTATTCTTTGAATGGTAACTTAGGGCTTAATTTATTCTTCTTTTTCTAGTCCCTTAAGGTATAGAGATAGGTTGCTTATTTGGGTTTTTCTTGCTTCTTAGTATAGGCATTTATTGCTACTCTTTTTCATATTTTAGATTCTAAACAAATGAGTACTGGGGGTGTTATGTACAAAAGGATGACTAGAGCTAACACAGTGATATATGATATGTAGAAACATTAAGAGAGAAAATCTTAAAGAGTTCTCATCACAATGAAAGTGTGTTTTTCTTTTTCATTATTTTTTATTGTCTCTATATGAGGAGAGGAATGTTACCTTAATGTATTGTCATAATCATTTCATAATACACAGAAATCAAACTGTTGCCTTCAACTGATACACTGATGGTGTCAAGTATTTCTCAGGAAAAAATGGGGGGAAAAAGAGTATTTAAAAAAGTGTAAACCATAATCATGAGAGCTGACACTTTCTGAACCCTCTGTCTATATTGGACAGTAATGACAAGGTAGCTTGGGTAGAACTGCCCGACTCTTAGCGACCCCATGGACTGAAGCCTACCAGGCTCCTCCATCCACGGGGTTTTCCAGGCAAGAGTACTGGAGTGGAGTGCCATTGCCTTCTCCTGGGTAGAACTACCAGCTGGAGAACATGGTCTCTTTGTTGGGGAAACATTAAGAAGCGGCCCCCACTTACCAGGAGACAGCTCCTGAGCAGAGTCTTAAGGCTGAGGGGATTGAGAAGCTGGAGGGAGAGAAGGACTGATGACCAGGTGGTGGAACAGCCTGGACAAAGGCTCGGCACTGACCCAAGTGGGCTGCTGCTCAAGAGAAGTCCTGAATTCTGAGCCCTCCTTGTGCACTGTTGTGAGAGCTGAAATTGTCACAAAATATAGACAGATGAAAGTGCTCATCCCTTTGCTATGGCCAGCAGGGGAAGAACCAGCTCTAGAGGAGACTGACTTTACATGAAATCTAGCTTTGTCTCTGACCAGCTATGTGACCCTGAGAAGTCATTTCACCTCTCCTCTTAGAGATTAAGTAACCAAACATTCCCCAAGAGCCATTCACTGCATCAATCAGTAGAAATTACAATCAAATGAGATACAGTGCATAATGATTGAATATGGGATTTCTCAGCACTGTTTGACAGTAATTCCAGTGTGCAGAAGCTGACATTCATTTGTGCTCACCAGTGTCAGACTCTGGTAAAGCACTTTCCATTCATTGACTCATTTAATTCTCACAGCAGCACAACAAGGGAGGTTTTACTGTTTACTCCACTCGGCTGGTTTGAGGACTGGTTCTGAGGGGGTAAGTAAGTTGCCTGAGATCACGCAGCTGGCCACCCCAGTAGCTCATAAGAGACTCATCACAACCCTGAGATCTCATCCATCCATCCATCCATTGATCTATCCAGTTGTCCATTCTTCCACCCATCCATTCTTCTATCCATCCATCCAGTCATCCATTCATTCATCAATACATATTTAAAGAGCACCAAATATGTGTTCAGAACCAAGCCTGACTGGGGACACAGTGACAAGCAAAGCACAAGCAACTTCTGGTACCTAAATACTGCGTTGGCTAAAAGATTCATTTGCAGTTTTCTGTAACAGCTTATAGAAAACCCAAAAGACTTTTTGGCCAACCCAATATTAAACATGTTTTCCTAAGGCTGGATCCTTTCCACTTTCAGCTCTCAGCATCACCTTCACCTCCTAAGGGCAGCCCTCGTGACTGTCTAAAGGATGGCTTTGTGTCATAGCACCCTGTTAGGTGTGCTATTCTGCCCAGGGATGACTGCAATCGAATATTTTCCTTGCGGGCTCTTTACTGCTGGACTGAATGCTTGCCTGTCTACGTTTCCCTCCAGAGACTAAGTTCCATGAAAACAAGCAACTTGCCAGCAATCACCAGCAAATCCTCCAGAGCTCTCAGTATGGTGCCTGCCTGGCATGGAGCAGATGCTCCACACATTTTTGGTTGGAGGAAAGAATGGAGTAAACATGAGATTGAATATATAATAACAACATGTGACAAGTAGAATCTTAAGTGAGTGAAGAGGAGGAACCTTGTTTCAGACCCTAAACAATGACACATACATGGAAATGGGATGTAGGAAGGTCTTGAGTGAAAGGAGTCTTGTCTGAGACACAGAGAAAAAGCTAGCATCTCTAGAGCAGAGATGGCAAGGTGTGGATCTAGACCAGGCAGAACCCAGATGACCCTGGGAGGACCTGAGATTCCACCCAAAGTGGAGAGAAAAGCCCCCAGAAGCTTTGGAGCAGCAGAGTGGAATGCCATTTCGCAGATATGGACACTGAGACCCAGAAGGCAGGATGGGTTCCCTGCCATGATAGACTAGTCAGCGCCCAGCAGGGATCAGGCACCTGGGCTTACATCTCAGTCTTTTCAAATGATGGTAGGCTGCAGAGCCTGTCTTTGGTTCTGGGGGTCTTAAGGCAACCAGTGATCGGATCCCTTGTTCAGGCAGGGTGAACTGACCTCTGCTCATGGTTCATCATTGTTCTCTGCCAAGGACAATCTATCCCAGCCTTCAGCTTCCAGACCATTTCTCCTCTCCCAGCCAAGACCAGGATCAGCCTTTCTCTTTCCACCCTCTTCCCTGGGCTAAACATGCTCTATCAAGCATACAGTTTAAGACGTAGATTTGATGGGATACCGGAGATCAGTGATTTAAACAAAGATGATTCAGTTTTCAAGATCCCATTTGGGGAATTTCCCAGTGTGTGGAGGATGATTTGGGGACAATCTGAATTAGAGCCCATAGTAGGCATTTTCTACTTCTCTTGCCCTTCCTAACTAGGGGCAAGAAGCTAAACACAGTGAATTATTAGTATTATCATTAGTGTTACTGAGGGACATTATGTATTTATGAGAAGGGTCAGTTCTTCAAGTAGACAAAGCAATGTTAAATGTGCAAGCACCTATCAACAGAGCTTCAAAAAGCATGAAGCAAAAGCAGATAATGTTGAAAGGTGAAATACACCAATTCTCAGTTATGGTTAGAGAGGTCAACACTCCTTTCTCAGTAAGGGGAAGAACCAAGACACAGAAAGACAGCGTGGATATTATTATTATTGAGTGCTTAGTATGTGCCCAGCTGCATGCTAAACACTTGCATTTTCTCATTTGGACAACACAGAAGGCTATGTTCAGTTCAATTCAGTTCAGTCATTCAGTCGTATCCGACTCTTTGCAATCCCAAGGACTGCAGCACCCCAGGCCTCCCTGTCTATCATCAACTCCCAGAATTTAACCAAACTCATGTTCATTGAGTTGGTGATGCCATCCAACCATCTCATTATCTGTCATCCCCTCCTCCTGCCTGCAATCTTTACCAGCATTAGGGTCTTTTCAAATGAGTCAGTTCTTCGCATGGTGGCCAAAGTATTGGAGTTTCAGCTTCAACGTCAGTCCTTCCAATGAACACTCAGGACTGATCTCCTTTAGAATGGACTGGTTGGATCTCCTTCCAGTCCAAGGGACTTTCAAGAGTCTTCTCCAGCACAGTTCAAAAGCATCAGTTCTTCAGCACTCAGCTTTTTTCACAGTCCAACTCTCACATCCATACATGACTACTGGAAAAACCATACCCTTGACTAGACAGACCTTTGTTGGCAAAGTAATGTCTCTCCTTTATAATATGCTGTCTAGGTTGGTCATAACTTTCCTTCCAAGGAGTAAGAGTCTTTTAATTTCATGGCTGCAGTCACCATCTGCAGTGATTTTTGGAGCCCCCCAAAAATAAAGTCAGCCACTGTTTCCACATCTATTTGCCATGAAGTGATGGGACTGGATGCCATGATTTTCGTTTTCTGAATGTTGAGCTTTAAGCCAACTTTTTCACTCCCCTCTTTCACTTTCATCAAGAGGCTCTTTAGTTCTTCTTCACTTTTTGCCATAAGGGTGGCATATCTGAAGTTATTGATATTTTTCCCAGAAATCTTGATTCCAGCTTGTGCTTCTTCCAGCCCAGCATTTCTCATGATGTACTCTGCATATAAGTTAAATAAGCAGGGTGACAATATACAGACGTACTCCTTTNTCTGAAGTTATTGATATTTTTCCCAGAAATCTGGATTCCAGCTTGTGCTTCATCCAGCCCAGCATTTCTCATGATGTACTCTGCATATAAGTTAAATAAGCAGGAGGCTATGAGTTAGGTATTATTATCATCCTCAGTTTACAGATGTGAAAACTGAAGCTTCTAGAGGCTAAATTGATTCCAAAACCACAAGTTAGTGGCAAAGCTAGTTTGACTCCAGAGTCTGACCTCTTCTTTACCATATTCTGCTCCCTCTCATGGAGAAGGCAATGGCATCCCACTCCAGTACTCTTGCCTGGAAACTCCCATGGATGGAGGAGCCTGGTAGGCTGCAGTCCATGGGGCTGCTGAGTCAGACGCAACTGAGCGACTTCACTTTCACTTTTCACTTTCATGCATTGGAAAGTGTTCTTGCCTGGGGAATCCCAGGGATGACAGAGCCCAATGGGCTGCTGCCTGTGGGGTCACACAGAGTTGGACACGACTGAAGCAACTTAGCAGCAGCAGCAGCAGCTCCCTCTCAGGTAGGGAATAGGGCTGAAATTAAGGGTCCCAACTCCTCTGAGCTCCCTGCTCTGCTGAGATGTGTGGACCTGACCTGCCCAGCATGGTGAGTGAGATGCTGCGTTGGTCATTTCTGCATTCTGCCATGACCACCATAGAGACACCAGTATCATCAGTTTCAATGCTGACAGTAAACTGGAGGACCAAGTTGAGACCCAGGTGGACAATCTCACCCAAAAGATGCCTGTAGGGAGTAAGATTTACAGTGAACAGAGATGGAGAAGTCCCTTCATGTTGCCCACTTTAGTCTCTCTCTTGTGTGGACATTATATGGGATGTCTATTGACAAAGACAGGGAAGCCTGTCCATGGGGTCACAAAGAGTCTGACAGGACTTAGTGACTGAACAACAAATGGACAATGTCAGTATTGTCTGTATTCTTTATAGAATCAACATTCTTACATTAGGAGTTTATTCTCTGGGTCATAAAGTTTTGGCTCGTGTGAAATTTCTGTACAGTATCACACCAATGAATTAAAAAAAATAAGAGTTAACACTTCTTAAGCAAAATGTTCCATTATATATTTACAAAAAGTATTTTACCTGTGTTAATCCATTTAATCTTGACAGCAATACCATGAAAAAAAGCACTGTCATTATCTCTGTTTTCAGAATGAGGAAACATGTGGTATATAAAAGTTTAGGAACTATCTCAAGATCTCATCACT
The DNA here is from genome assembly GCA_006410875.1 of Neotragus pygmaeus. NCBI lineage: Eukaryota > Metazoa > Chordata > Mammalia > Artiodactyla > Bovidae > Neotragus > Neotragus pygmaeus. Next base: position 1,314,795 of record SJYV01035025.1, on the reverse strand, counting down.
AATGAATGATGAAGTCATAGCGTACTTTTACACATCCTCATTTTCCTATCTCTTTGGATCTTCAAAGTAATTAAAATACTTAGAAATCATATTTTATATGTAATTTTCAGATGATCTTCATTACATAATGTACACTGCTATATGGCCCATACTAGTCACTGCTATTTAAATAGAATCTTGAGAGACAAAATGATGCTGGAGAAAACTTTGCCAAAGAGTTACGCATGCACATCTTCTCAATTCTCCAACTTTATAATTAGAGAAGTGTTATAACTTTGGAAATATATTTCATGGAGGATTTTTTTAACAGAGATTTGGTTATGGGCAAAGTTTCTGAGAACATTTTAAAGGTTGGATTTAGGAGTTGCAAAGACCTCCTTATTTTACAGATTTGGAGACTAAGGGAGCGGCTGAAAAGTGCCTGATTCCAGGTTGGAGATCTATTGGCCGTACCGCACTGCCTCTCCCAAACCTCGGATTCTAAGGCATACTCACGGTTTCACATTGACTTCAGCAGTGATGAAGATACTCACGTCAGTGGTGTTTTCAGAAGTCGCTTCTAATGTGATATCCAGGATATGAAGGTCACTGATTTTCACCCTGTGTATAAANAGAAAACTTTGCCAAAGAGTTACGCATGCACATCTTCTCAATTCTCCAACTTTATAATTAGATAAGTGTTATAACTTTGGAAATATATTTCATGGAGGATTTTTTTTAACAGAGATTTGGTTATGGGCAAAGTTTCTGAGAACATTTTAAAGGTTGGATTTAGGAGTTGCAAAGACCTCCTTATTTTACAGATTTGGAGACTAAGGGAGCGGCTGAAAAGTGCCTGATTCCAGGTTGGAGATCTATTGGCCGTACCGCACTGCCTCTCCCAAACCTCGGATTCTAAGGCATACTCACGGTTTCACATTGACTTCAGCAGTGATGAAGATACTCACGTCAGTGGTGTTTTCAGAAGTCGCTTCTAATGTGATATCCAGGATATGAAGGTCACTGATTTTCACCCTGTGTATAAACCACAGTCCCCCTGTCATTCCTCCTGGCAGCCGTTGCTGGGCTCTTCTCTGCCAGTGCTGTGTCGAGCATTCGAGCCTCATGCACCTTGCCTGCTATGGTCTCATGAGAGCCCTGCTCAGGGGTTGGATTCTCTCCATTGGATGGTATGGCAGACTGAGGATCAGACAGCTGTGATTTCTCTCAAGACTCCAAGGGTGAATATGTGCCAGAGCCAGCATGTTCATTTAAAACTGATACATATGTGCTTAACACTGCTGTGTTAGGTTCAGGTGTGGGGCTTCCATGGTAACTCAGAGAGTAAAGAATCCGCTTGCAGTGCCAGAGACCTGGGCTCGATCCCTGGGTCAGGAAGATTCCCTGGATAAGGAAATGGCAACCCATTCCAGTATTCTTTCCTAGAGATTTCACGGACAGTGGAGCCTGGTGGGCTACAGTCCGTGGCGTCACAAAGACTCAGACTCGACTGAGCAACGAACACTTTCACTTCTCGTCAGGTTCAGGTGTGCAGCAAAGTGACTCAGATATATCGATATACGTATAGAGGTATTTTTATTTCAGATTCTTTTCCCTTATAGGTTATTACAAAATATTGAGTACAGTTCCCTGTGCTATATAGTAGGTCCTTGTTAGTTCGCTATTGTGTATACAGTAGTGTGTATATATTTAGCCTATCCCTTCTCCAGCAGATCTTCTCTACCGAAGAATTAAACTGGGATCTCCTGAATAGCTGGTGGATTCTTAACCAGCTGAGCTGCCAGGGAAGCCCTCTGCAAGAACACACAAGGTTTATTCATCTTTCTATCTTTGACATTAAAATTATGTCCCCAAAGAGATGAATTCTATTTTCTGGGACAAAGATCTCCAAATGAACAATCAACTCACCCTATAAGCCTCTTCATTACTTTTAAAATTCCAGAAATGAATTCTTCCAACACGTTCTTAGTATCCTCAGTCATCTTCTGGGCCTCCTCAGCAGTATTGGATTCCTGGGGCAACACGAAATCAGTCTTCAATTGCTGAAAGATAGCTGCAAAAACAGTCTCCATTTAGTGTGGAACACAACTTATGAAACAGCTTCTAGGTACCAGGTACTAAATGAGACTATTTGCCTATGTCATTTCATTTAATCTTTGTAATAACTCCACAGAATAGGTATTACTATTATCTGCACTTTCAGATGAGAAAATAAAAGATCAAAAGTTTAAGAAATGGATCAAAATCACACAGACAGGAGACCTTGTTCTCTCTATGCTGCCTTCACGCTAATACATACTCAGTATTCATCAACAAAGCAGTCAACCCACTGAGCAGGCAATAGGTATTGATTGCACATTGGCTTCAAGTAATGAAGCACTAATGAGCTCGTCAAGAATAGAACAAGAAATGGAAAATCTAGAACCAAAGAAAATATATGGATCTAAGTTATAAAAGTGTAAATTGGGGTCCCTGATGACAGCTTTGCATAAAGCCTCGAAAAGAGGCTGAATTGCAGGAGAATTGCAACTAGCTCAAAGAATAACAAAAGATTGCAAGGAAAAGTATATAATCAAAGTACCGTAATGTGGCTCTGCAATGGACAGTACTTAGTTAAAATGATGCAGAGATGGAAACTACATCTGGTCCCTTAACATATTAGGTGACTTTCATGCAGATATTTCTGCTTCTGAGCTCAGTGTTTTTTTTGTTTTGTTTTGTTTTCCTGAGCTCAGTTTTATCAGCAGTGAAATTGGAACATGGGTCCCTCCTGTGTCTTCAAGGTTGCCAGGCTTCCCTGGTGGCACAGATGGTGAAGAATCTGCCTGCAATTCAGAAGACCTGTGTTCAATCTCTGGGTTGGAAAGATCCCCTGGAGAAGGAAATGGCAACCCAATCCAGTATTCTTGCCTGGAAATTCCATGGACAGAGGAGCCTAGCAAGCTACACTCCATGGGATCGCATAGATCCGGACATGACTGAGCAACTATCACTCAGTCACTCTCAAGCCCTGGTAAGTTTTAAAGGGCAGTCATTTTCAGAAGTTAGCTTCTCCTATAGAAAATGTTTAGCAATGTGTAGTAATATTTCCAAAAAATGAAAAGAAGACCAAGTTCTTTCAAGAAATCATAATTATAAGGAAATATGATTAACTAAAAAGGTAGGTAATTTTATTTTTTTATAAGATTTTTTTAATTAATTTATTTTTTTTAAATTTTACTTTACAATACTCTATTGGCTTTGCCATACATCGACATGAATCCACCACAGGTGTACACAAATTCCCAATCCTGAATCCCCCTCCCACCTCCCACCCCACGACGTCTCTCTGGATCATTCCCGTGCACCAGCCCCAAGCATCCTGCATCCTGCATCGAAGCTACCTAGGCTAGGTGGGAATTCTTTTCCAATTAGTTAATACAAATTACTAAGAAAATTGAATGACATAGCAGAAGATATGATACAAATTAAATAACTATTTAAGTTACAATACATAAATGGCTAATATAATATGAAAAAATGAGTGAATTCTTTCNGCTACCTAGGCTAGGTGGGAATTCTTTTCCAATTAGTTAATACAAATTACTAAGAAAATTGAATGACATAGAAGAAGATATGATACAAATTAAATAACTATTTAAGTTACAATACATAAATGGCTAATATAATATGAAAAAATGAGTGAATTCTTTCTTAATTAGAGAAATAAATTATTTATTTATTTAAATAAATTATTATTTATTCTGAGATGAATTATAACCTTACATCTGTGAGACTGGAAAAAATTTCAGTTGACCAAACCAGTGCTGCCAGGGAAGTAGAAAAAAAGATACTCTCACAAATGATTGGGGAAACTATTAACATAGGGGATTATTTGTCAATATGTGCTATAATTTAAAATATGCATAACTTTGAACTTTTGAAATGTCACTTTTTGGAATTTATCCTATGAATATATTAGGAAAGTTTAACATGATATAAGATGCAAATTGATATTCAGTTAAGAAATTCCTCTCTTACTTAGCAGCAGCAGTAATAAAGTAATAAACAAATGAACCAGAAACCAGTTAGTCACCTCTCTTAGATGGGGAAACAATGGAAACAGTGGCAGACATTACTTTTTTGGGCTCCAAAATCACAGTTGATGGTGATTGCAGCTGTGAAATTAAAAGACGCTTACTCCTTGGAAGGAAAGTTATGACCAACCTAGATNCATAAGATGCAAATTGATATTCAGTTAAGAAATTCCTCTCTTACTTAGCAGCAGCAGTAATAAAGTAATAAACAAATGAACCAGAAACCAGTTAGTCACCTCTCTTAGATGGGGAAACAATGGAAACAGTGGCAGACATTACTTTTTTGGGCTCCAAAATCACAGTTGATGGTGATTGCAGCTGTGAAATTAAAAGACGCTTACTCCTTGGAAGGAAAGTTATGACCAACCTAGATAGCGTATTCAAAAGGAAAGACATTACTTTCCCAACAAAGGTCCATCTAGTCAAGGCTATGGTTTTTCCTGTGGTCATGTAGGGATGTGAGAGTTGGACTGTGAAGAAAGCTGAGCGCTGAAGAATTGATGCTTTTGAACTGTGGTGTTGGAGAAGACTCTTGAGAGTCCCTTGGACTGCAAGGAGATCCAACCAGTCCATTCTGAAGGAGATCAGTCCTGGATGTTCTTTGAAAGGACTGATGCTAAAGCTGAAATTCCATTACTTTGGCCACCTCATGCGAAGAGTTGACTCATTGGAAAAGACTCTGATGCTGGGAGGGATTGGGGGCAGGAGGAGAAAGGGACAACAGAGGATGAGATGGCTGGATGGCATCACCAACTTGATGGACATGAATCTGAGCGAACTCCGGGAGTTGGTGATGGACAGGGAGGCCTGACGTGTTGCAGTTCATGGGGTCACAAAGAGTCGGACACGACTGAGTGACTGAACTGAACTGAACATAAGTAACAGCCCCTGCTGGCAGCCTTGGGTAATACAGGCCTAGTGTTTAGGAAGCGAGCTCCTAGGTGCCACTGATCATCCACTGTTGACCCATTGTTGATCACCCACTGTTGATCATCACATTGTTGTACTGTCAAGGTTGTCAAGTCCTTTAGATTTCAGCTTCCTAAGAACGTCTTTGCCAAGATTGTCAAGAAGAGACGCTGAGGTCCCAGCAAGCAGGCCACACAAGAGAACAAGTTTCCAAAGCTGAAACATCTCATCCTGACACCTGGACAGTCATGAGAGGAACAGGAGTGAGAATTACCCACAGGGAAATGGGATCTTGGATGAGCACCTATCACTCTCACACTCAACAGACCTTGAAGATAGACGTGGTTATCTCCTCTCTTACAGAGGGGCAGCCCAGGTCAGAAAGCCGAGAAACTTTCTTGCCCAGAGACAAACAGCCAGTGGATGAAGGAGCTACCATGTGATAAGCCACGCTTGACTCCAGGTTAGTTCTCTTTACTAAACATCCTTTGCACATGCTGGTTCCTCTGCCTGAAACATTTTCCTCTTCTTTTCATTTTTAGCTGAGTCACTTCATACTGATTTTCCAGCTTCAGTAAGACATCATGTCCTCTAGACCTCTCCCCAGAGTCTAAGTTAGGGGGCCCCACTCCACCATCTTGCTGCCTTCATTCACGTTTCAGAGCCCTGGGTACCAATTAGTGACAACTTTGCTCCCTTTCCCACCAGGATGTGAATTCTGTAGAGGAGGGACTGTGACTTATTTCATGGTTGAATTCCCAACTCCTAGTAGAAAACCTGTACCTAATACAGTACAACAAAATAATGTTAGCTGAATAAAAGTATGAACAGATAAATGGGCACCTCATCATGATGCTGCATTCTTCATCAATTTGATACTTCTCCTAATTAAATCTATTTCTTAATTTGCTCTATTCAACATATTAGCTAATTCAAGTGGCCCACCTCTCTGCCTCCTCCCCCCAGGGCCTTCTAAAGGGCTTCTCTGGAGGCTCACATGGCAAAGACCGTCATGCAGGAGACCTGGATTTGGTCCCTGGGTCAGGAAGATCCCCTGGAGAAGGAAATGGCAAACCTCTGCAGTATTCTTGCCTGGGGAAATCCATGGATAGATGAGCCTGGTGGGCAACTGGCCATGGGGTCCCAAAGAACAGTGCATGATTGAGGGACTAACTCTTTCATTTTCATCCCTATGCCTCTCGTCCCCAAAACTTTCTGTAGGCCTCCATGTTGAGTGACATTAACAGGGAAGCCCACCAGTCACAGGTTTGAAGAAAAATAGTTAAAAAGTCCTTGCTCCTCTGCATGGCCTCCTGGAATTCTTCTGGATGCTGAGGGCCCTTAACTTATATTGGTGGCAATGGGGTGGGAAGCTGCCCCCAGAATCAAGCTGTGGATCCAGGACCATCCAGAGTGAACAGAGAGACTTCCAAAGAAAAGATCACCCAGGATGCTTGAATTGGATGGCTATGGAGTGGACTTTTTGCCAAAACTAAGAGCAGGTTCCCATGGAGCTTCCAGCTGGCAAGACGGTGGCCATGCAGGTAGGCGACTGGGGTAAAACCTGAGAATGGATGAATTGGAGAATATTCTGGTAGACGGATCCATAGTGATCATCCAGCTTAATTTTATCAGTGTTTGGAAACAACTCAGAGAGGGAAAGCAGCCAGCCCATAAGACAGAGACAGAGATGGAGCTAGGCTTGTGGTCCGTAGCATCAGGATGAGTGACCAGTGAAGTCATTCTTCCCAGACCCCCTTTTATGTCTGAGCACTCTCCACAACATCTTTCCCAGTGAAACCAGTCTCAGGACAAGTGTTTGCAATGACAGGTTGTTCCACCCTCCCCATCTGCCCACTCCATTGAGTCAGTAGAGTTTCTCCTGAGAGTGAATATAGTCTGCCTCCATATATATCCCCATATGTGTAGTATCCCTCTGCACACTTGCCCCCAGCCCCTCTACTCTCAGTGCAGCTGCCAGAAGTTAAACCAAAAGTCCCCATCATGGCCCCTGTGTCATCTACTCACTGCCACCACAAACTCACCTACCTCTCTCTCCATGACCCTACTGTCTTCCTTCTTTTCCAGAAAAATACCAGCATCATTGCTGGCTTTGCCCTCTGCACAGACCATTTCCTCTTTATATAACTCTGTTCTTGAAGCCAGTGTGAGTTTGGTCCTGCCATTCAAACACACAGTAAGTCCTGACTTAACACATTTAAGTCCTGACGCAACACATTAAGACTTACATCACCTCCTCCCTTTAGATGACAACCCCAGGGTCAACTAACCACATCGGAGACACAAAAGACATCAAAGCCTCAGGAGAGCTTGGAGTTCCACTTAACCTCCTAGCTGGGAAGACTAGGGAGCTTATGGTCCAGAGAAGGAGAAGGACGCATCCAAAACTCCATGTGAATTAATGAAACTTATTCTCCTCTTCCATTTGATATCTTTTAGGCTTGTTGAAATTTTCTGCTTGGTAATAACTTTTTATTTTTATTTTTAATATAAATTTATTTATTTTAATTGGAGATTAATTACTTTAAAGCAAAAGATTAAATTAAATTATCTAAAGTTTGTTTAAACTTAGATGCCTGAGCTTCTCCCTAGATATTCAGGGTCAGGGGCTCTGGGATGGCTGGCCAGAAAAGGAAGCAACTGAACTAGGGTGGCTCAAAGGTACTTTTGACCTTGAGTTCTAACTGCTGTGACCCCCATGCCATCTTCTGGAACCCCACTCTGCCTAGACATGACCCTCACCATCTTTCCCAGGACTTCCTAGGTGGCTGTCATAATAAAGAATCCTCCTGCAGTGCAGGAGACCCAGATTCTATCCCTGGGTTGGGAATTTTCCCTGGAGAAGGAAATGGCAACCCACTCTAGCATTCTTGCTTGGAGAATTCCATGGACAGAGGGGTCTTCTGGGCTACACCCCATGATGTCAAAAAGAGTTGGACATGACTGAGTGACTGACACAAGTACACAAGTACAAGTCCAGGTGGCCAAAAAAGGAAGCAACTGGACTAGGGCGGCTCGAAGTTACTTTTAACCTTGAGTTCTAAGAGCTGTAACCCCCATGCCACCTTCTGGAACCCCACCGCTGCCTAGACACGACACAACCCTAGGTGCTTATCCTGCTTCATCTTGTTTCACCTCATCAGCAACCAGGCAGGGGTGTTACTACACTCATTTCTCTCTTTTTTTCTTTTTTAATTTTACTTTATTTTACTTTACAATACTGTATTGGTTTTGCCATACATCACCATGAATCTGCCACAGGTGTACATGAGTTCNCTCATCAGCAACCAGGCAGGGGTGTTACTACACTCATTTCTCTCTTTTTTTCTTTTTTAATTTTACTTTATTTTACTTTACAATACTGTATTGGTTTTGCCATACATCACCATGAATCTGCCACAGGTGTACATGAGTTCCCAATCCTGAACCCCCTTCTCCCACCTCCCCCCGCCATACCATCTCTCTGGGTCATCCCATTTCTTGACTGAGGAACATGAGACTCAGAAGAGGAAGATGACTTTCTCGACAGGAAGGATCAGAGCTGGGGAGTTCACCCAGTTCTGCATCCTCTCCCACCGAGATTTGGCTGTTCAGCCTCTGGGGGCAGCAGCAAGTCGCACTCTTTGGCCCCAGAATCCAGAACCCAATAGGGGCAGGCCAGTGCGTGGCCTGGGCTTGGCACTGCAGGTTGGCGCTCATGACAACCCCCTAAGGAGATTTGGAAATCCCCATTTCCGGTTGAGGAAACAGGTTTAGGAAAGAGAGGTGACTGGCCCAGGTCTCACAAGGACAGGAACCTAGCATCTGTTACTCAGGGAAGGAGCTTTCACTCAGATCACATCGAGGCCACCTGGTGGGGCAGGAAAGTCGCACTTGAATACCGTGTTTATTCCTTGACTCTGACTGAGTTGGTTGTAATGCCTGGTGCACTGGGCCTATGTCAACCCAAAACACCCAGTCCAGGAAGCACAGATGGGTGCCCACGTGGCATTAGGCTGGGAGCACCAGTAGAGAGCTTCAGATCACCCAGAATCAGCCTCCTCCGTTTACCCACCTGCACCTCAGCAGGGACCTGTAACCCTGTCCTTGACATGACTGCGGCCAGGACAAAGTAGGGATAGGGCCAGAGGCTGGGGGAGCTAGTGTTCCTCATACTGACTGTGGGCCCATCATCAGAGCACAGGGCAGGTGCCCAAGCCTGGACCTGGGACATAGTGGACCCCATCCAGCCGAGCCTTGGACTGGTCAGCAGACTCGCAGGCTGTCTGTGCTCAGTTCTGCAAACACTGGGTTCTTCTTTCACTTGTTGTGGACACAGAGCTGAAGGATGTGCCGAAATCTTGTGGAGAGAGAGTTCCCAACTCAGGAACACAGCCCAAGGGACCAAGTGTGATGTAGAGAGCTCAGACCTGATGTTGGCCCCAGGCTTCAGCTGCCTCATTGTAAAATGGCAAAACAACTCCATGCCGAGTGGCAAAATGGAAATTCAGTTCAGTTCAGTCGCTCAGTTGTGTCTGACTCTTTGTGACCCTATAGACTGCAGCACGCCAGGCTTCCCTGTCCATCACCAAATCCCAGAGCTTGCTCAAACTAATGTCCATCCAACCATCTCATCCTCTGTTTCCCCCTCTCCTCCTGCCCTCAATCTTTCCCAGCATCAAGGTCTTTTCCAATGAGTCAATTCTTCGCATCAGGTGGACAAAATATTGGAGCTTCAGCCTTAGCATCGGCCCTTCCAATGAATATTCAGGGTTGATTTCCTTTAGGATTGACTAGTTTGATCTCCTTGCAGTCCAAGGGNTTTTCCAATGAGTCAATTCTTCGCATCAGGTGGACAAAATATTGGAGCTTCAGCCTTAGCATCGGCCCTTCCAATGAATATTCAGGGTTGATTTCCTTTAGGATTGACTAGTTTGATCTCCTTGCAGTCCAAGGGACTCTCAAGTATCTTCTCCAACATCACAGTTCAAAAGCAAAATGGAAATTAGAATACCCCAAATCTGGGGTTTGGTAGACTGGGTTGGAATCCTCTTTTTGCCTGTTGCTGGCTGTGTGGCCTGGACAAGGAGCTTCATCTCCCTGAGCCTCAGGTCCCCTAAGTGTGAAATGGGACTAACTATGGGCCTCTCCTCCCAGGGGTACTGCCAGAAGTAGTGGGATAATGTGTGCAAGCCCCTGATAACACAGTTACTACAGTGATGGCAATGATTACAATTGGTGCTGGTGTCTGGTCACCACACTCCCCTCCACCTCAGGTTTCTCGTCTGTTTCTGACCCCCCTGCACAGGGTTATGGAGAGGCTGTAGTGGGGAGATTAAGTAGCCATTATGCTTAGTCAATTGCAACTGCTTTTCCTATTTTTGCATTCACTAAAGCCTCAGTTCAGTTCAGTCGCTCAGTCATGTCTGACTCTTTGCGACCCCATGAATTACAGCACACCAGGCCTCCCTGTCCATCATCAACTCCCAGAGTTCACTCAGACTCATGCCCATCGAGTCCGTGATGCCATCCAGCCATCTCATCCTCTGTCATCCCCTTCTCCTCCTGCTCCCAATCCCTCCCAGCTCAGAGTCTTTTCCAATGAGTCAACTCTTCGCATGAGGTGGCCAAAGTACTGGAATTTCAGCTTTAGCATCATTCCTTCCAAATAAATCCCAGGGCTGATCTCCTTCAGAATGGACCAGTTAGATCTTCTTGCTGTCCAAGAGATTCTCAAGAGTCTTCTCCAACACCACAGTTCAAAAGCATCAATTCTTCGGCACTCAGCCTTTTTCATAGTCCAACTCTCACATCCATACNTTGGAGAAGGAAATGGCAACCCACTCCAGTGTTCTTGCCTGGAGAATCCCATGGATGGGGGAGCCTGGTGGGCTACCGTCTATGGAGTTGCACAGAGTCGGACACAACTGAAGCGACTTAGCAGCAGCAGCAGCAGCAATGTATATTGGAATGCCTTTTTCAGATTAGTTTAGTATATGTCTTACAAGCAGATTGTACTTTCTTCTTTTTATCCCCTGTGCTATACAGTAAGTTCTCATTCGTTATCTATTTAATTTGATTTACTGATTTATTTTTGCTACAGTTTAGTTCCTGGATCAAGTATTGAACCCTCACTCCCTGCATTGGAAGCATGGAGTCTTAACTACTGGATCACCAGGGAAGTCCCTCGTTAGTTTTCTATACCTAGAATTGTACGTATGTCAATTCCAATCGCCTAGTCCATCGCTCCAGTACTTTGGCCACCTCATGCGAAGAGTTGACTCATTGGAAAAGACTCTGATGCTGGGAGGGATTGGGGGCAGGCGGAGAAGGGGACGACAGAAGATGAGATGGCTGGATGGCATCACTGACTCAATGGGCGTGAGTTTGAGTGAACACTGGGAGATGGTGATGGACAGTGAGGCTTGGCATGCTGTGATTCATGGGGTCGCAAAGAGTCAGACACCACTGAGCGAATGAACTGAACTGACAGTCCATCCCACCCACCTCTTCCGCTCTTGGTAACCACACGTTTGCCCTCTACATCTGTGTCTCTATTTTGCTGTGCAAATAGGTTCATCGGCACAATTTTTCTAGCGTCCATATGCATGCACCAACATACAATGTTTGTTTTTCTCTTTCTGACTTACTTCACTCTGTATGACAGTCTCTAAGTCCATCCAGGTCTCTGCAAATGGCACGATTTCCTTCCTTTTTGGCCTAAGTAATATTCCATTGTATTTATGTACCACATACTCTTTGTCCATTCTTCCGTTGATTGACACTGAGGTTGTTTCCATGTCCTGGTTATTGTAAATAGTGCTGCAGCGAACACTGGGGTGCATGTATCCTTTGGAATTGTGGTTCTCTCCAGGTGTGTGCCCGAGAGTGGGGTTTCTGATAACTCCATGGTAACTCTTATGGTAACGCTGTTCTTAGTTTTTTAAGGAACTGCCGTACTGTACTCCATAGGTGCTGTGCCAACTACCAACTTACATCCCACCAAGACTGCAGGAGAATATCCTTTTCTGCACTCCCTCTCCAGCAATTATTGTTTGTAGATTTTTTGATGGTGCTCATCCTAACCAATGTGAGGTGTTACCTCATTGCAGTCTTGGTTTGTAGTTCTTTAATAATTAGTGATATCAAATATCTTTTCACATGACTTGTGGCCATCCATATGTCTTCTTTGGAGAAATGTCTATTTAGGGGCCCTGCCCATTTTTTTGGTTGGATTGTGTTTTGCTTTGATATTGAGTTGCAAGAGCTGTTGGTAGCTCTGGGGTTTTTTGTTTGTTTGTTTAACTGTAAAACAAGAATAGGAATATCCTCTACCTTAGTAGGGCTACAGGGGGAACAAAGTGAGGACAGGTCAGTAGAGAACCCAGCCCAGTCCTGACTAGAAAAGGTACTCAGTGAATAATGGTGAACATCACCATTACTTTGTCGTTGTTTAATTCCTAAGTCATGTCCAATTCTTTAGCAACCCCCTGGACTGTAGCCTGCCAGGCTCCTCTGTCCATAGGATTTCCCAGACAAGAATACTGGAATGGGTTGCCATTTCCTTCTCCCGACCCAGGGATCGAATCTGCATCTCCTGCATTGTCAGGGGGATTCTTTACCACTCAGCCACCAGGGAAGCCCGTCATCATTACTTTTACTATTACAGTTAACAGTAGTGAGAGATGACCTGAGGCAGCATTCAGGAGCCTAAGAGAATAGTGAGGGCAACAAGGGGCAGTGTGTGCAGTTCTTAAAAGTATGATAGGCCTGGGCTCAAATCCTGGCTCTGCTACTTACTAGCCTTATTATCCTTCTCTTTCAGGAACTTAACTTACTTACCTGTAAAGTGGGCACAATGGGTGTACCTACATAATTGAACTGGTCTGAAAGATACACAGTTAACATGTCTAAGCCTGGACACAGAGTCCCTAAAGATGTGCTTTCTTCTTCACCCGCTGGAGTGGGAGCCCCACAAGGCAGGGATCTCATCCGTTTTGTTGCCTGATGTGTCCCCTTGTGATCACAATGCCTTTTGATCGTGGTTGATGAACACATGTTCCCTGAAGTGTTGCTGTGACTGTTATTATAACACAGAGATCATCGACCCTGCCCACGGGTGACTTCCCTGAGGGAGAGCACGTTGCTCTGTTTCAAGTACTTTCCACGCACATCTGCCTCTCCCCAGACACTGGGCACTTCTGCTGCATTAGAACCCCCCTCCCTTCTCTCTGGTCCCTCCCTGCTCCAGTGACCACTGGTATGTATAGTGGCGAGAACATGGGCTTGGCTGGCCGGGGGCTTCTCTCCTCGTTGCTGGGCTCCTCTGAGCCTGTTGCATCTCTGCTCTGGGAGCTAACACCAGGCCCAGTATTTCTCCAGGCTGCTGTGTCTGTGCAACAAGAAGATACCAGTCCAGGGCCAGCACAATGCGGGGTGCATCGGTGCCCATTTCTGCCCACTCTCCATACCCTGGAGAGCAAAGGGCACAGGTGGGCAGGGAGGCTGGTTCCCTCAGAGGCCATCTGAGGTCCAGGCAGGTTCATCCAGGCCATCCTGGAGACAGAAGTGATGACAGCTCCTCCCATGCATCCTGTCTCTTCGTCGCTCTCCGGGAACAAGGAATTTCCTTACACGGAAGATATTTGCTTTTCAGGGCCAAAAGCGCCAGCCACGAGGGTCGTGAGATGAATTTCTCATTGAAATTTTCCAATGAAGCATGAAGGATTAGCTGTCCTAAGACTAGGACATCCTACCCCTGGCATGACAGCTAATCCTCAGCCAGGGCAGCTTCCTCGTCCCACTGACTCAGCCCTTAAGCTCTAAGCTGGTATCTTTTCCTGAACACAGTTCAGCTTCCTGGCAAGAAAGATTCTAGAAGGTCATCCAGGCTACCGAGACCAGAGAGGGCAAGTGTGGGGTTGAGGCTGCACGGAGGCAGGGGCAGGGCTGGCTGAAACTCAGGGTTCCCACTAAGCTCCCAGGTTTCACCCCCAGGCACCCCGTTTGCAAACCCTGACTAACACAGAGGTAGACTTACAGAAGGGTACCCTCCTCCCATCCACCAAATGTAATTTCTTCACTTTGCTATGAAAAAAAGCTGAAAGAACTGTCATTTTGCTTTTGAAATCAACCAGACAGGAACAATTCATCCAATTTATAAAAGACTCCCATTTCTCACACTTGAATTGCCTCCGCAGGAATTCTTGGCAAATACAGAAATCAGAGTAACAACTGTTTTCAAATGTATTGTCATTTTCATGACTGCTAAATATAACAATTAATAAAGCTGTCATAATGTTACAGTCTGAAGACCTTTAATTTAAACTTCCCACCGTTTTGACATTTTTCTGATTTTGAAGGTAACACATTTTGTTTTTTCAGCTTGCAAACATTTTCCTAAGCCCTGAGCTCTGTGTCTGGAATACCTACTGGGTTAAACAGTTCTCCCAGGTGTCGGGCCCTAGAAAATGCATAACTGCTTCTCATGGACTGATGGATGGACAAGGGGGTCTCATCCCCCATCCCCAGGCTCTTCTTCCTCCTGCTCTGTGAAAAGCCCCTTGAGCACTTTGCCCAAACCTCCCAGAGAAGAGTCACTACACAGCTGAAAGGAAAGTTCAACGGGTCTGGCTCCTTCCCAAGTCCCTTGAAGCCCAGACACCTTTTCTCTTCCACGCTTGGGTCCCTAAGAGCTGGCACAAGATCTGACTTAGAGTAGGGATCAAATGATGTTTGGGGGAGGAAAGAAGAGAGGATGGAAAGAGTGGAGAGGAAGGAAAGGAAGAAAGAGCAAAGGAAAGAGAGAGGGTGTGGGGAATGGGCATCAGCCATGCCCCGTCTGACCAGATCACTGAGGGCAGGGACCGCAGAGGACCTGGCTTGGCTAACCGGCATTGACTGTCTGAATGTGTGAATAAATGAATGGACGAGAGAATGAGAGCAACAGCCCACTGACCTCCCAGAATTTGACCTCTTGTCTGTCTTCTCCCTGCGTCATCTTCCAGATGCCTCCTACTAAAGTGAACTGGATCCCACGTCCATCTATCTAGTCACTCATTCACTTAACAAATGTTAATGGTTTTGTGCTGGGACCACTCATCCACTCAATGACTGTTTATTGAGCACCTCCTGCATCAAGCCCTGTGTCAAAGATGAACGAATCTTGGTCCTTGTCCCGGAGATGGGCCAGCCTCCAGGGCAACAGGTGAGTCATCGAGGTCAGCTCATAGCTGGTAGGAAAGTGTGATCTCATTGTTTACTCCTCCAAACCACCAGAGGCAGGTAATTGTTTATCCCCATTTTATAGACAAGGAAACAGAGGCACAGAAAGGTAAAGTAAATTGCTCAAGGCCACCCACCTAGTAAGTGGCTGGAACCTAGGTAACCTGGTCCCCGAGTCCATGCTCTGAGACATTTTCAACACACTGTCATTTTCACCTTAATGATTGGCATCCATCCTGGACTGTCTGAGCCCTCAAAGGATAGGAAGCACTCTGATTCATTCATTTTTCTCTGTTTCCTTAGCATCACTCAGCCCAAGTTTTGTTCAGGGGAGGCACTCCATAAGAGTTTGTTGGTTGAAAGAATGTGTATTAGCCCTTTCCCCATTGCTAGGCTGGGGCTCCTTCAGGTCAGGGACCATAGATCTGCCATCTTTGTGTCCCCGGCAGCCACCCAGGGCCTGGTTTGTGGTGGTTGTTGTTCAGTCACTGAGTCGTGTCCAGCTGTTTGCAACCCTATGGACTGTAGCCTGCCAGCTCCTGTGTCCTCCACTATCTCCCGGAGTTGGTTCAGATTCACATCCATTGAATCAGTGATGCTATCTAACCATCTCATCCTCTGCTCCTGCTTCTCTTATTGCCTTCAGTCTAGGTCCCAATGAACACCATATTGGATTAAAATGAAAAGAGTAAGCTAATCAACAGACCAATTGGCTGAATAGAGAAGAATGTAGAGGATAAGATCCAGAATTCCATCCATCCATCCTTCCTCCCACCTTTCCACCCATCCACTCATCCTATCATCCATTCATTCATCATATATTTTTGGAACTTCTGTTCTGGCCCTGCCCCATGCCAGGCTCTGGGGTCCCAAAGAGCACTCATGTGTGTCCCAACCCTCAGCACCCATCAGCAGTCAGTCCGTTCAGTCACTCAGTCATATCTGACTCTTTGTGACCCCATGGACTGCAGCATGCCAGGTTTCCCTGTCCTTCACCAACTCCCAGAGCTTATTCAAACTCATGTCCATCGAGTCGGTGACACCATCCAACCATCTCATCCTCTGTCATCCCCTTCTCCTCCTGCCCTCAATCTTTCCCAACATCAGGGTCTTTTCAAATAAGTCAGTTCTTCATATCAGGTGGCCAAAGTATTGGAGTTTCACCTTCAGCATCAGTCCTTCCAATGAATATTTTAGGACTTCCCTGGTTGCTCAGACGGTAAAGCATCTGTCTACAATGCGGGAGACCTGGGTTTGATCCCTGGGTCGGGAAGATTCCCTGGAGAAGGAAATGTATTTCCTTTAGGATTGACTGGTTTGATCTCCTTGCTGTCCAAAGGACTCTCAAGAGTCTTCTTCAACACCACAGTTCAAAAGTATCAATTTATCTGTGCTCAGCTTTCTTCAATAGTCCAACTCTCACATTCATACATGACCACTGGAAAAACCATAGCTTTGACTACATGGACGTTTGTCGGCAAAGTAATGTCTCTGTTTTTTAATATGCTGTCTAGGTTGGTCATGGTTTTTCTTCCAAGGAGCAAGCATCTTTTAATTTCATGGCTGCAGTCACCATCTGCAGTGGTTTTGGAGCCCAAGATAATAAAGTCTGTCACTGTTTCCATTGTTTCCCCATCTATTTTCCATGAAGTGATGGGACCAGATACCATGATCTTAGTTTTCAGAATGTTGAGTTTTAAGCCAACTTTTTCACTTTCCTATTTCACCAGGTGCAGGCAAACACGGCAACTATTTTCCCCAAAGCAGGAAACGTTCTTGAAAATGTTCTATACATTGAAAACCTGATGCAGATGGTCAGAATTTTCCCTCTTGCTACCTTAGCTGCTGTCCCTGGCAGAGCCTGGTACTGAGGACAGCCTTTCAGAAACACTGAATTGAGTTTAACTGAGAATTTTGGGACTTGAAAGAAAAAACCATACAACATTATGATGTAGTTGGAAATAGTACAGATAACACAAAAGACCGATGTTGGCAGAATCCCCAAACTTGGGGTATCTGTGAGTATATTTGTCTCCCAGGGGCTTTTGACAATTAGCCAGACCTCAGCTGGAATCCTAGCCCTGCTGCTGACTAGCTGTGTGACCTTGCACAAGTTACATGGACTTTCTGAGCATCCATTCCTCATTTGCAAAGTAGAGCTCATGATAGTGCATTTGCTAAAACTGGTGTGAGGATTAGGTAAGACTTAAGTCTAAAAGCAGTGAATCCTGTGCCTGGCACATGGTGAGTGCTCAGAAAAGCTAACTCTGCCGAGGGGGGAGGGTTGAGACTGGGAATGAAGACAGGGTCTCTTTCCTGACCCTACTTCTTAGAGGCGGTGATTTTAGGCAAGCTGGCTCTCTGAACCTCCTCTCTAACATCAGATGCTTATCCTGGTTGGGAGGCACTGGGAATGAATTGAATTAAAAAGAGAATACGTCATCCTGGAGCCTTATGTGGTGGCCCCTTCTGAATTAAAAAGGAGGAAAGTGCAGAGAAAATAGAACTCTTTGTCTGTGAGGATCTCTCTCATCGTCGCTCTCAGGTCTCTCATCTCTCTGAAGCACCCCCCTGGGCCTCCTCTCTACCTTCCTGGCCCTGCTTTCCATCAACTCCTCCCCATTCCCAGTGCCAGGTCTGAGGATGTCACACCCTGCAAATCTCCCCCATCCTTCACGACACCTCCCATATGAAATCTTCATTGACCCACCCAGATGGCCCTTCTTAATTTTCTACCTTATAGCTTTTGAATAGGTCTCTTCCTTTTCTACACATACACACACACACACAGACAACTTTCAGTTCTGGGAGGACAAAGTCTGAGATTCATCTCTTGTTTCCCAGGATGGCTTACACAGAATGAGCTGAAATTTGCTTGTCAATGGCATCTGTCAGGATTATTTGGGTTATTTGTAACGGAAAACACAAGTCGAACTGACTTAAGTGTAAAAGGGAGTCATTGACTCATATTAACTCAAAGGTCAAAGGGTTTCAGACATGGCTGAATCCAAATGTTCAAAGGAACGTTTCTGGACGGTCTCTCTCTGTGACTTGGATCCGCTTTCTTCTTCAGTGGCTTCATTCTCAAACTGACCCTCCCCAAAGGGTAGTAGAGAGGCCTTCAGGCTCACTTTCTCTCTTAACAACCCTGGCAAAAAGAGCACTATCTCTTTCCTATTATCCCTTCAAAAGTCTAGGTCTGATCCTCTTGGTCCAGCTAGGGTCACATGCTGAGCTCTGAGCCAATCACAGTGGTGGGGGTGAAGAAATACACTGATTGGCCAATATGAAAACATTATGCTTGCAAAGGGGCAGAAGTAGAATGCTTATTAGGGTGGGAGAACAGGCAAGGGAGCGTGACCGAGGGAAGGACTGATTTCAAGGAGGAGGAAGTGATGTCTGTAGTGCGATCAAGTAAGATGAGGCTGACACGTGGTTTCCTCCACGTGGAGATTGTTGAGGGCCTGATGAGCGCCGAGTTGGTAGGGTGACCAGTGAAAATGGGTGGGTGGAGGTGTGAACATGTCCCAAACAAGTGTGTTCCTTGAGGGGTGTCCTGTGGACTAGTAGTATCAGCTTCTCCAGGAAGTTTTGAGGAAACGTTGAATCTCAGGCCCCAGCCCGGACCAACCGACCAGACGCTGCATTTTAACAAGAGCCCGGGGCTGAGAAGGCTGTTCCAGGCTGAGAAACCCCGCTCTGGGGAAACTGGCTGTGAAGCGGTAGAGGGAGGGGAGGAGGAAACTGGAGGGATTGTGGACTTGCAGGAGGGACCTTGATTTTTCCATAAAGGAGGGCCTGGGAGCGTGTCCCATTGTGCATTCTTAACAATGAGAAAAATTAACTTTCTGTTCACAACGTGAAACTTCATTGTATTTTGCAGGACACTGTTTCAGATGTGCATAAATCAGATTCACGAAGATGTGAGCTGAATCTATTCGCTGCCTGAAGGAAGGAAAGTCGTGGTGGGGTTCTCTCCTGAGAGCCTGCCACTGTGGGTCCTTTGGCATCTGGAGGCTTCCCCGGGATCACTGATTCTGGGCCAGGGGCGTCGGGTGTTGAGGACCCCACAGATACTTCCGCAAGAACCGAAGGCCGCTCTAATCCCTCGGCTCTTCATTCTTTGTCCCCCCATCTGGCTCCCTGTGACTCTCCTCCGCGCCCACGGGGATTCTCGGGTTGTTCACAGAGATGTGCTGGCAAAAGGAGGTTGACAAAACAGAGGCTGTCACGTGTGTCCCTGGGCCAGAAGGGCTGTGAGCCACCGCGATCAGGATGTCTGCAGGCGGGGCCCCAGGGGCACGAAGGAGAGGAGAGAGGCCTGGGCTCTGAGATCACTTTGTGCGGGGTGGGCGGGGTGTGCGGAGACCCTTGCGGGCTTGGGACCCTCCCGTCACTGCGGGTCTCAGTGCCCCAGCCTGACACCTCCAGGATGTGGTCTGTTGCCTGCCACCCTGGGAGTCCCTCCTCCCAGGGGAGTTGTAGAACCAGGGGATCGTGAAGGGGCCCAGCTTCACGAATCCCAATTCCCTGCAGCACCAGTGGGGGAAAGGCCAGAGCAGCATGGGGGACTCAGCATGGACGTGGCAGGAAGGAGAACCCAGGGCACCTCTCCTCCCTGAGGCTCTAACACCCCGGTCCTCCAGCTCCTCTTGCTCTCACCAGAAGACCTGGGTTCACACTCACTCTGCCTCCTTCTAGCTGTGTGGGAGTGGGCCAGGCAGTCTCTCTAAGACTCAGTTTCCTCATCTGCAAAACAGGGATACTAACAGCCACTTCCTCGGATGGTTGTGAGGAATACACGGAACGGTCCATGTAAGGGCACACCACTGGGCTGGGCATAAAATAAGCAGCCAGGGTCTACCAGTAAAGAACCTGCCTGTCAAGGCAGGAAACATAAGAGATACAGGTTTGATCCCCAGTCAGGAAGATCACCTGGAGAGGGGATGGCAACCCACTCCAGTATGCTTGCCTGGAGAATCCTACGGACAGAGGATCCTTGTGGGCTATGGTCCACACAGTCGCAAAGGGTGGGACACGGCTGAGAGACTTAGCATGCACACAAGGTCAATTAACTATCATAATGTTGCTATTATTATCCTTGTCTTTCAAAGGGAGAGACTGAGGTTGTGTCCACTAGACTGAAGAATTGGGGTCTGAGCCCAAGATTTCTGACTCCCAGCCACACGTTTAGTTACGTCACTTCTCTGAGACTCAGTTTCCCATCTTTAAGATGGAGCTAAGGATATTGAACTTGAAGTCAAGCTTTGAAAATGAAACAAGATCAAGAAGACCAAGTGCCCAGAACAGTGCTGTGCTGTGTTTAGTCTTTCAGTGCTGTCCAACTCTTAGCGACCCCATGAACCGCTATGAACCCCATGGACCCCATGAGCCGGCCAGGCTCCTCTGCCCAGAATAGAGACTGGCATAAAAGAATATGCTGCTTTATACAAGTTGTCGTCAGCGTAAGAAACATGAATTTGCAGCATCATGGCTCCACCTTGTGGTGTGATCCGGGAACTGCGCATTCATCCCCCATCCTGGGCTTGCTTGCAGGGGCAGGTGGTGGAGGCAGGAGGGAGGGGCGTGGGGGGCGTGGAGAGAAGGGTGAAGCTCACGGGCCCTCTTGCCTCTGTGATTATGGGGGCTCATTTATGGGATGCAGGGGTGAAGTGGAGTGGGGGCTGAAGTGGGGTAGGGGGTGACGGTGTGTTCTCACATCCCCTCCACACCTTTGCACAAGCTGTTCCCTCTGCCTCTGATTTTGGACCACCCAGTGGTGGAAGCAGTTTGTGACACTGTCTGAGGCACTGCATCAAGGCTTTCTTATTGCATTTTCTCAGGATTACCCTATAAAATAGGTGCTGTTCTCACTCCCATTTTGCAGAAGAGGGAACTGAGGTTCAGAGTCAGTGGGGGAGGATAGCATTTGAACCTGACTCCAAAGCTGTGCCCTCCACAGTCATGCCAAAGTGCCACATCAGGGCCACCCACTCACTGAGACACACAACCGTCATAAAAGTCTCATGCGAAGAAAGGGTTCAGGGCTTCACTTTGTGGTACCAGCAGGCCCGACATTCTCACCCACTGGGAAGGCCCTAGCATTCCCAGGGCCTCTGAGGCCAGGATTCTGACCTTCTAAGTGTGTGTTAGATTATTCTTCAATTTTATTTTTTCCGGGAGGGTCCTGAAGTGTACCTTATACACTGAAAAAGCAGCTTCGGGAAAAATGTCTCATACAGGAGAGGAAAGCAGAGCATGGAGGAGCAGGGACTGGGATCCGGGATTAGAAGGTACAGGCAGCTTCACCAGTAGCAGCTGTTGACTCTGAGTCCTAAACAGCCTGGAGCCAGTCTTTCAGCCGGGCTCATGCGTCTCACTGGCATGTCATCACCATGCTCAGCCTCAGGGGTCCTCAGAAATACTCAGACCCTAGGCCAGCTGCCCGAAGAAGGGGATGTTCACTCCAGTTCTTCCCTCACTGGAGCATCATTTCTTTGATTCAGTTCTTAGAGGCTTTTCTACCTCAATCAATAGCCACCCTGGAGAGATGTTTCATCTGGGCAGTTTTAAACAAATCCAAACCTGTGCTCTAAGAAAGGGACTACTTTCGGTTCGCTGATGGATACATCAAGATGGCAGTTGCTCGAGATGAGGTCGGAGAGTTCCACGGTGACTCTCCCAGGATTCACACCCTTACCATGTTCCTGGCAGGGGTCCCAAGCCGATCCTAGTAACAGGAGGTTGTCTGGATCCCTGCAACTGACAGCAGAGAGAGACATTAGAAGGTGCTACCACGAGCAGGATCAGTAGTGGCCACGGTTTTGCCAGGGACCTCTCTGGCCTCTGGCCTTGTCCTCCTCCCATTTCCCCGATACTCATCAATGACGAAAAGACCTGTAGAGACTGTTTATGTTTTCTACATGGGAGAAGAGAGGCCCAGTGAGGGGATGGGACTGGGATAAAGTCACCAGAGAGCTGGTAGCTGAACTGGGATTTGAACCCAGGTGTCAGGATGCCGAGGCCAGGACTATCTTTCTGATCACCTTCTCTGGCTTTTGCCATCATCATGGAGACTTCCACAGAAGCAGCAAGGGGGCTCATGGATGAGCCAGGCCCTCCTTGGCTCCCCAGGGGGACAACAGCCTGCCCCTCCTGCTTGACGGGGGTCCCATCTCCGTCCTGCCTCCTGCCTGAGACCCAGTCTTGGTGAGAAACCCAGAAGGAGGCAGAGGGGGCCCCAAAAGAGGCTATGATGACAGTCCGAAAACTCGAGCAGGACGATGCTCCTTCTCTGTCCAGCCCAGGCTCCCCACAGAAGACTTGGGGGTTTGGGGAGGAAATGGAAGCACAGTGACTAAACAAATTCTTCTTTAAAAAATATTCTGGCTGCCCTGGGTCTTTGTTGCGGCGCACAGGCTTCTCTAGTTGCAGAGCGCGGGCTCTATAGCACGTGAACTCGGAGTTGTAGGGCCGGGGCCCTCCAGTTTGGACACATGGGCTTAGTTGTCCTGGGACATGTGAGCTCTTAGTTCTCCCACCAGGGAGCGAACCCATGTCCCCCACTTTGGAAGGCAGATTCTTAACCTCTGGACCACCAGAGAAGTCCAACAAATTCCTTTAAGACTCAGAAATCAGTTGGCTCTACTGGAAAGCTTCTCACAATACATGAGGGAAATNGCTCTTAGTTCTCCCACCAGGGAGCGAACCCATGTCCCCCACTTTGGAAGGCAGATTCTTAACCTCTGGACCACCAGAGAAGTCCAACAAATTCCTTTAAGACTCAGAAATCAGTTGGCTCTACTGGAAAGCTTCTCACAATACATGAGGGAAATGTCCTAAGATTCTCACCTCAGTGTCCTTTACCATAAAGTGGGATAGGGTGGGGACTGGACCACAATACAGAGAACAGCCTCCAGGGAAAGGGTCTGGCCTAGAAAACTAATGGAATGAGATATTTCAATGAACTAACCACTGGAGCAAAATATTTTAGGAATCCATCATAGTAGTCTTCCCTATTTGGTGACATAGCCTAGGAATCCTAGAATACTGATCATCATGGAGTTTAAAAAAAAAAACAAAACAGCAGTTTCACTAAAAGATTTATCATTATGGAGCAGGTGACTCCGGGAATCTCATGACAAATCTCTTCACCATGGAGTTAAGAAAAAGCCCCGGGTTGACAGGGGTGACTCTGATGTGGGCTGCCCTCGGAACCCACTCACACTCACCACTATAGCATGGGCTGCTCCGCACATCTGTCTCTAGCAAGAGTCACTGTGGCATATGGCAGCCTGACTCCCACCACCGTCATCATCACTATGCAGTGGGCAGTCTTGGGATCCCTACCGTGACGCTGGTCCCTGGGATTTGCCACCCAGGAAGCCAGCTTAGTGCTCCGTGTTGATCAAAGCACAGAATCTATGCCCAGTGGGCTGTCCTTGGTCCCGAGATTTTACACTTGCTTTCAGGATTCTTGAGAAAGAACAGTTCAACATGAAGATGGAAGAGGGGTGGGGGGATTGGGAGATAGTAGTAGGGCTAGATATGAGAAGAAAAAAAGTTAGGTTCAATCAGCCAGCTAATGTAAGAGGCCGGGAAGCGTTTGTCCTGGGAAAAACCAGAAAGCCCACAGTAACTGAGCGCCTACTATGCCAAAGATCTGCCTCTCTCATTTAATCCTCACAACAACCTTGCAACATAAGAACCACAGATAGAGAGAGAAGAATCAGCGGTGTGAACGGATTTGCCCAGGTTAGACGGGGTGGCAGAACTGTTCCTAAAATCTGGACTTTTGACTCTTCTCCTGAACAGCTGAGCACTGGCAGGCACAGGGGCTATTGATCCCAAGACTCCTGAAATTTCTACTTGTGAAACAAAGCACATTTCCCACAATTCAGGACTTCCCATTAGTGGGGGAAGGGGAGTTGGCAGTATCATGTTAATGCTTAAAAGCTCGGAGGGGAAGAATGCATTTGAGGCCGCCATGGACCACGTCTCCATCCTCGGGTCCCCACATATTGTCATGCCAAGTAACTAACCTGATTGTTTTAAATAGTTAGGTCAAGGCCAAAGAGGAGTAAACCACTAGTGTTTTAGTTCCTCCTCTACACTGGACAAATCACAGATATCTTTTCATCTAGTCATTGTACTATATTTTGTGCACGCCAGAATATCATTGATGATTCTTCACTGTGCCAGTAAGAAAATTCTCTAATTGACTGTGGCATACCATTGAATATGGGACACATGCCAATTTTAGAAATGTTACAATGTGGGGAAAATGTGTGTCTTGGAAGTGATATCTATGATAGCTTTATGTTTTACATGCTAAGTCACATCAATCGTGTCTAACTCTTGGTGAACCTACGGACTGCAGCCCATCAGGCTCCCTGTCCTCGGGATTGTCCAGGCAAGAATACTGAGTGGGTTGCCATGCCCTCCTCCAGGGGATCTTCCCAACCCAGGGACTGAACCCCAGTCTCTTACATCTCCTGCATTGGCAGGTGGTTCTTTACCACTATTCCCCACTGGGGAGCCCTTAGGATAGCTTTGTATGGGTATGATAATCACCCTGATCTGACAGATGAGAGAACAAATGTGGAGAGGAAAGGGGACTTGTGGGGCCACCATTCGATGCTCATACCTGAAAGTCCAGGCAGTAATACGGCTCAGATGATATGGACATCCTGGAGAAAGGAGGGTGGAGGTTCCTAAACAAGCCAAAGGAGTGGACATCTGATAAAGAGAGAGGAAAAGTGGTGGCAATAAGAAGGGAGGACAAGAGATTAAGTTGGCTGAAACACAGACTTAGAAAACTCATTCATTTGTCCCTGTCATACATAGACTTATCTGGAAGAAGATTATTCAAAAAAACTGCTGGAAAATGCATTGTAACCCCAATGTCCTACCATCTTCTAGCACAAGAGAGTACAGCATTCTCACCTTGGCAGGTAGTAATCCACCCATCCATCCGTCCATTCGTATATCCTTCTTATCTCCCTTACCATTATCTTTCTCCTCATCTTTCCATCTACCCACCTATCCATTCACCTAATGTTCCCCTTTCCCTTCCTTTTATCCATTCATCCTCCATCCATATTTATAGCTTTCTTTTTCTTTCCTTCTCCCATTCTGTTATCTATATATCATCTATACACGCCTCTCCACCATTCATCTTCCACACAATAGTAAGAGAGCCTTCTTTCCTTCCATTCATCCACTCACCCTTCTCCACACATGAACCCTTTCACCCATTCATCTTTTTATCCAACCATCCTCTCTTCCTTCTTTCATTATTTTATCCATTTTTCTTTCCATCCATTCATCCATCTATCCCTCCATCCCTCCATCCTCTTTCATCTTTCCAGTTTCTCTTATACCCATCAATTATTTTATCTCTCTTTCCTTCTATTTCCTTTCCATCTATTCATCTATCCACTTATATTCCCCTTTTTCCATTTCCCTTCCATCATATTCTGTCCACATTTCCTTATATGTATCTGTCCACCAATCCATCCATCTCTCCACTTATTCTTCCATACATGTTTCCACTTATTTATACTTTTGTCCTTTGTTCCATTCATCAGTGTTCCTCCCTTTTGTTTCCAGTTCGTATTCCAACAAAGTGTCAATAAATATAGAGTGCCTCCTCTGTGCCTAACTAGGGACTATGAAACAACACCAGAAATAATATAATGCAGAGGTCCCTGATCTCAAGGATCTCCTGTTCTAGTGGAAGCAAAGAAGCAGACAATTACTGAACAGTCTGGCACAAGTGATGGATAGGTGAGTGTGGGAGTCCTGAGGAGGGAGTCATTCTACCTGGAGAACAAACCATCGGAGTCCCCCCTTGAAGGGGTGCAGGGATTTTCCAGGTGTAGAAGAAGGGTGTGGGAAGTCATTGGGAGCAAAGCTATACCATCTCAAAAGGGCATGGAGTGTATGGGATGGCTGAGATCTATAGGCTGAAGCAGCCTGAGGGGCACAGAGGAGAATAAGGAAAGACCTTGACTCCCAGCCATAGGGGTTTGAACTTGATCCTCCTACAGAAGACTCTGAGCAGAGAGGTGTGATTCAGAAAAACCTCTCTGGAAGCCACGAAAGGGAGAAAACAGGAGTGGGTAGGTGGCTACTGCAATAGTCTAAGCCAGAGAGCAGGTCTCAGGCCCATAACCCAACTTACATTTTGGGAAGCTCAACTGTTGATTGATGATGCGCGTCCAGAATTGGACCACTGGGCACAGCTGCAATACAGATGAGCAGAGGCCTGTGTGACAGGACACTTGGGCCTCCTTCCAGCCCAGCACAGCCCAGCCTCTGACTGGTTGTGTAGAAGTGAGTGGTTCTATCAGAGTTTTTATAAACACAAAACTAATCTTCCTCTTCTGTAGGTGTAAACTGCTTATCACACATCAATCCTAGAGTAAATGTCCCTTCCCCCGCCACAGGGGCCTGGACAAAGGGCAGGACAACAAAGCTTGGAGAGGCTGGAGAGTCTGAAGATAAAACTGCCTGCCCTGGCTGCCTCTCTGTGCCTCCAGCTGCAAAGCCTCTCCGGGGAGTCTCTAGGGTCTGCCCGGGGCCCACTTGGGCAAGCTCACCGTGTTGGATAGACAGCTCTGCAGGATCTGGCTGAGCATGACTTCTATGCCTGCAGAGAGCTGACTGGGGAGGGGAACGGGGAATTTGAAATAACAGCAGTTACAGCTTGCTGGTTACAAATGTTTCCTCCACTCCAGGGACTTGGAGTACTTGTAATACGAGTGCTTAACCTGTAAATAATATAAGTACTTGGCATATATTAACTCAATTTTGTTGTTGTTCAGTCACTCAGTCGAGTCCAACTCTGTCGACCCCATGGACTGCAGCACACCAGGTTCCACCGTCCTCCACTATCTCTCAGAGTTTGCTTAAACTCATGTCCATTGAGTCAGTGATGTCATCTAACAGTGTCAACCTTTGCCATCCCCCTTCTTTTGCCTTCAATCTTTCCCAGCATCAGGGTCTTTTCTAACAAATCAGCTATTCACATCAGGTAGCCAAAGTATTGGAGCTTCAGCTTCAGCATCAGTCCTTCCAATGAATATTCAGGGTNTTCTTTTGCCTTCAATCTTTCCCAGCATCAGGGTCTTTTCTAACAAATCAGCTATTCACATCAGGTAGCCAAAGTATTGGAGCTTCAGCTTCAGCATCAGTCCTTCCAATGAATATTCAGGGTTGATTTCTTTTAGGATTGACTGGTTTGATCTTGCAGTCCAAGGGGCTCTCCAGAGTCTTCTCCAACACCACAGTTCAAAAGCATCAGTTCTTTGGCTCTCAGCTTTCTCTGTGGTCCAATTCTCACATCCATACATGACTACTGGAAAAACCACAGCTTTGACTATATGGACCTTTGTCAGCAACGTGATATCTCTGCTTTTTAAAACACTCTCTAGGTTTGTCATAGCTTTCCTTCTAAGGAGCAAGTGTCTTTTAATTTCATGGCTGCAGCACCATCCACAGTGATTCTAACTCAAATCACGATAATATTAAAAACACAAGATCACTTGGCTCCCTGTAGCACTACTTCCTGGCTGTGTGACCTTGTCTAATTTACATAACATCTCTGTGCCTCTCATGTATAATATGTAAAATGGAGTCGCTGTGCAATAAGTGAAAGAAAGAGGTGGGCTAGAGGACATTCGACCACCTCACCAGCAGGGCTCCTGGCACCTCATAAACGGGTGGTGTCTTTTACATTGTTTGGTTTTTTTTTTTTNCACATAACCCTCCAGAGGGAGAGAGGCTGCCCAAGTCTGGGAAGGGGACCTGGGGCCCACATCTCCCGTCCTGGACAAATGACAGGGCCCAGAGGCCACGGGCTGTGTCTGGGCCAAGTTCCCAGGACTCAACCTAGGCAAGGATTTCCAGGCTTTGACTTGGCTCCCCAAGCAGTAGAGCTGCCTAAATTCAAGGGATGGTAGGGAGGGGAGGCTGTCCTACTCATGCACCCTGGAATATAGCAACTGCTCGGAAAATGATTGTTATATAAAGGATCAGATGTGTGGCTCAAGATAGGGTAGTGAAACCATTTACCACAGATTGGGACTTGAATCCACGTGCTGGCATTTGAACCCAGCCAAACCCTGCGTGGGACTTGAACCCATGTGGATGGGACTCAAACCCAGCCAAAACCCACGGTACCTGGTTTCAGAACCTAATGAAGCTCAGGTTTTTAATGTCTCATCACAGAAAGAATTCAGTGAGAGACAAAGTGGTAGATAAGAAGTGGGCTTGTTCAGATGCAGAGAGAAGCACACTCCACAGACAGAGTGTGGGCCATCCCAGAGGGCGAGTGTGGCAGCTTCGAAATGTGGCGTGGCTAGTTTTTTTTACAGACTAGATAATTTCATATGCTAATGAGTGGGAGGACTATTCCAGCTATTTTGGGGAAGGGGCGGAGATTTCCAGGATTTGGGCCCCAGCCCACTCCTTGGTCCTTTAACAATGCCTTGTAACTGTCATGGGACTTGAACCCATGTGCTGGCACTCGAACCCAGCCAAAACCTCTGAGTGTGTCATTTCACTTGCTGATTCAGGATCAAGGTCTAACCTTGTCTGCCATCTTAGTCCCATTTGCTTCTAACCAGTTTATATTGTGCCCTCGGGCTATGCCTTTCCAAAGCTGTGCCCTGCCCTTTCTCTCCTGTTACAGTAGTGACAGGAGCTGGGAGACGTTTCTTGGTCCAGGAACTAGGGAAGAAAGATTGAACTTGGACAGGGACAACAGAACAGTTTGAATGATCCCAGCAACTTGGAGAGGGCGAGTGGAGCAAGTCTGAGATGGAGGAAGAAGGCAAGTAAAGGAGAGAGAGAGCCCTGACAGTGGTGCAGCCTGAGCAACTAGGAGAAAGATGCAGAATTCCCCGGAGGAAGAGAGACGGTCAGCTAACAGCGAGACGGCAGCATTCGGGGCGGGGCNGGAAGAAGGCAAGTAAAGGAGAGAGAGAGCCCTGACAGTGGTGCAGCCTGAGCAACTAGGAGAAAGATGCAGAATTCCCCGGAGGAAGAGAGACGGTCAGCTAACAGCGAGACGGCAGCATTCGGGGCGGGGCGGGGATGGGGGGCGGCATGAGGTCAGCTCAGGGCTCAGGACAAGGGCTCTTTATCGCTGACCCTGCAGATCCCCTAAGGCAACTGCCTGGTTTGTTCTTATCAAGCTCGGGCCAGGCCAACTCCTGCATTTGCTCTTTTCAGAGTCACCTCTTGCCTAGAAAGTGACTGGGGCTGGGAGTTGCAGGCTGGCCAACTCTGTCACACTTGGTTCATTCCTTGATGCCAGAGAGAGGGACAGAATGCCTTGTCGGGGGAATCTCCTGAAACAACCTACAAAGAGGTCAAGCCCAACCGAGTCCAGGGCTGAGCATTAAATACCAAGCCTAACCCTGGCACCTGCTTGCTCTTTCCCACCTCAGTGTCCCTAACCCTAACCCTAACCCTGCTGCTGCTGCTGCTACTAAGTCATTTCTGTCCGACTCTGTGCGACCCCATAGACAGCAGCCCACCAGGCTCTCCCGTCCTTGGGATTCTCCAGGCAAGAACACTGGAGTGGGNCTAACCCTAACCCTAACCCTGCTGCTGCTGCTGCTACTAAGTCATTTCTGTCCGACTCTGTGCGACCCCATAGACAGCAGCCCACCAGGCTCTCCCGTCCTTGGGATTCTCCAGGCAAGAACACTGGAGTGGGGTGCCATTGCCTTCTCCAAACCCTAACCCTAACCTTAAATTAAAGCATTATTCCTCGAAGTCTTTCTACCAGCCTCTCTGTGAAGGGTGTTATATTCAGACTCCAGTCCCCCATCCCGAAGCTACTGAGTCAGAAGCTCTGGGGAGTGGGAGGCCTGGGAGCCTGCATCTGTACACACTGCCAGGGTGTTCTGTGCTCACTGGGATTTCAGCTGCAGTGATGATAGAGAAGGAGCTTTGACATGGACTCAGAAGATGTGGTCCCAACCCTGCCACAACTACTCCCAACAGTGGCCCTGGGCTGGTCCCTTTGCCTCTCTGGGCCTCAGTTTCCCCAGCTCCAACGTAGCAAAGGCTGTGCTTAAAATCTGCCAGAGGGGTGGGGTTGCATTTCTTGAGCACCTGCACCCACACCCAGGTTTTTAGGTTGACTGTGACATTGAATCACAGACACTGACTCTACTCCAGAAATCCTCTTCTGGGAAGAGGAAGTTTAATCATTTGAGAGGGAGATTGGACAACACTGGTGGAGTGCCTACATCCAGTCAGGGAGCCTCGGGGGCTGGCAGGAAGGAGGTGGTAACTGAGAGCATGGGATGGCCTGCTGTGCCTAAGCTTAGACCTCGGGGCTCAGTGTTGGGAAACTTCAGGAGATCAGGTTGGGTGGACATCCAATCTGGGAAGTCCTGGGAAAAAGAAATGCCAATATCCAGGTGACCAGGCCTCTCCGAGTGGCCTCCTCTCTTTCTCCAAGGCCCTGACGAGGCTCCAGCCTTTCCTGCTGGGGGCTGCCTTGTCCACTTCGGCATGTCCAACACCAGCACCAGGTCCCTCCCCTTCCTCAAGAACCTTCCACAGCTCCCCACTGCCAAACTCTGTGGCCAGCCTTCCAGGCCCCCATCTCCTGCTGCTCATCTGCTTCTATCAGGTCTTTTTCTCTTCTCCAAACCCTCTGGGCTTCCTTACTTCTGTGCCTCTACTCACTGTGGTGCAATGGAAGAGAGCCAGTGAATTTCAGAGGTGGAGGGCCTCTTTCAAGGCTCTGTGATGCTGTGACATTTTGATGAAACTGGAAGGGCCCTTGTGAGTGATTTGACTAAATGAGTCAAGCAGAAATGACATATGTGGCTTCCAAAACTGTATCATAAAACATTATTCAGTTTCCATTCTGTGCCTTTGAATCCAGAACAGGGACAGGCTGTCCACGTGCAGGTGTTTGGCCAATGGCCACCATCAACTGCCAAACAGGTGAATGAAGAACCCTCCAGGTGATTCCATCCCCCAGATATCAAGTCACCCAGCCATTATTCCCAGCTGAGGGCTGACACCTTGGAGCAGAGATGAGCTGCTCTGATCCACAGAATCTATGTGGTAACTAAAACTGTAATACCACTTTGCTAACTGTATAGTCAAACTGTGGTTTTTCCATTAGTCATATATGAATGTGAGAGCTGGACCATAAAGAAGGCTGAGTACTGGAGAATTGAAGCTTTTGAACCGTGGTGCTGGAGAAGACTCTTGAGAGTCCCTTGGACAGCAAGGAAATCAAATCAGTCCATCCCAAAGGCAATCAACCCTGAATATTCATTGAAAGGACTGATGCTAAAGCTGAAGCTCCAATACTTTGGCCACCTGATTCTAAGAGCCAACTCACTGGAAAAGACCCTTGTGCTGGGAAAGATTGAGGGCAAGAGAAGGGGGTGACAGAGAATGAGATGGTTGGGTGGCATTACTAGCTAAATGGTCATGAGTTTGAGCAGACAACAGAGGCTGGTGGAGGACAGGGAAGCCTGGTGCTGCAGTTCATGGGGTTGCAAAGAGTTGAACATGACTGAGCAACGGAACAACAACAACAACTAAAACTGTGCTTTATGACACAAAGTTTTGATGTGGTTTGTTACTCAAGATTAGTAGCAGAAACATCTATTAAGCAAGCTCTTTGAGGAGAACATCTAGCATTTGTTGTTTGTCCGCTATAACTGAAATAGGACCTCATGGAATTACCTGAGAAGTCTCATTGCATGTCCTGCCATGAATGCTGCTGCCTGCCCCCCAATGCTTCAGGGAGCCCTCTCACTTACATGCATAAAGCTGGAATCCCTGCAGTTTTGAGGAGCATCCTTGGTTTATCAGGGAACCCTCAGAATCATCCAAAACTGGTGGAGATGCTTAGTAAAGCTTCTTCACACTTTTAAATAACAGTTTATTTGGCTTTTGTCATTGTTAACTCAGGATGTAGTGATGGTTTGCTCATCTACCACTAGCAGAAGGAAGGGGAAATGTGACCTGAGGCCTGAACAGTCAGGCCAGGTGTTGAAGATCCCTTCTTGAGTCAGCAGGGCTAAGCCCACCAAGCCTCACTCCTCTGTTATATACCTGTCACTGCCCCAGAAGTCCCAGTGTTCTAGACCACCCATTATAATTTGGACCGTCTACCCCAAGCTTCTCTGCCCAAATTCTCATCTGATCCAACCTCATCTCCTTTTCCTTCCCTAGTCTTCCCGACCTTTCCATCTTCTCACTTTGAAAGAATGCCTGAGCATATCCTTTGACTTCTGAGAAATCAAAGCTAATGGGAAATGAAATGAGTTGCTTATGACCCCCAAACATACCCCCCACAAACAGTTCAATTCTTTCAAAAATTAAATAGCAGAAAAATGTAAACTTGTTGAAGGATGTGAGTGTTCTAATGTCTGAGAAAGATGTGAGGGTGTATGGAGGGCTTCACTGCCCCTTCACCTGCACTGGACCAGCTGTGGGGCTGGAGAATGGAGTTGGGGACAGACCCTGCAGGGCCTTGTGAGCAGTGGTGAGGGGTCTGGATTTTGCTCTGGGTACCACAAAGAGTCCATAGACAAGCTTGAAGCAGAGAAGGTAGGTGATTGGTCATGCAATTTAAAAGACCCAACCCTCTGGCGGCTGAGTGGAGAATGGTGCAAGATTGGAAGGAAGGAGACCAGTGAGCAGGCCGGAGCAGGGGTTCATAGGAAAGATGATGGGAGGGGAACCAAGGTGGAGGTAGAAACAGAAACAATGGATCGATTCATAAGGATTTATAGGAGGTGGTTCTAACACTGGACGTAGAAACAGAGCAGCCTTAGCCGCTGGCCTGGGAATCAAGTTCTGGTCACCCTCTTGAGGCACTGCCCTTTCAAGTGGGACTTCCTCCCCTCTAACCCTTCCCGAGGCAGGCTGGACAGGAGGTTCCACCCGACTTCTTTCTGAGCCCACCTCCCAGAAGCTAAGGTTTGGGTGTTACCAAGAGACCAGGAAAGAAAAAGACCCTGGATCCTGGGAAGGGTAATAGATTGTGAAGGTCCCTAGAGGGGTCTCTGATGATACTTCCTCCTCAGAGAGGCCTTCTCTGACCACCCAAAGGTGCCTCACCCTCTCTCTTCCCTCCTTGATATGTATCCATGTTTACCTTTTTAACCCTCAAGACCATCTCAAAATAGCTTTTTTGTTTGCTAATTTACTTATTCTTGTTTTCTTAGAATTTATTGTTAAAGATCTGTCTTGTGGAGTAAGACTGAAGCTCCAGGAGGGCAGAATTGGTAGCCACTTAGTGAATGAATGAATGATGCAGTCAGGAATAAACCTAATACGCTGGGTTACAATAGACTAAATAACAACCTAAATAATTTAACTCTCCGTCATTTAAGTGAAAGAGAAAACAAGACATGGAGGGGAAGTTCTTTTTAAAAATCACTGGGAGGAAGATACAAAAGGACTAAAAAAGGACTTCAATACTTCTTTGCCCATCAAGGCTATAAGCTGGCATCAAATAACTCTGCTAAAACTGCTCTAAATGTTCTCTCTGGCTCTAATGGAGCTGTTTGGAGGAAAAACTCCTGCCTTCCTCTAGGAAGGATCCATTGGGCAACTCTTGCTAGCAATGTCAAGTACCCTTCCTTGTTCTCAGTTTAGCTGATCAGAGGCGCACAAATTAATCAACAGAAACTTCAACAGAGTTGGGAGACCAGAATGGGGAATTCACATCCCATGACAATAGCCAAGCCCTGACAGGAAGAAGAAAGCCCCCTCTTCTCTCCTGGCAAGGACTCAGCCAATGAAAAGCCATCTTTGCTTACTACAGCCCTCCCAACTTCCGTTCCCCCTCTACAAAAGTGTTCTCCTTCTCCTGCCGTGGGGGGACATGCACACAGCTCACCATGTTGCAGACCCCAAGTCACACCTTCCTGCTGGTCCTGCAGAAGCTCATCTTTGCTGGAGAAATAACTGGCAGCCTTTTAGTTCTAGGTCAACAGAGGCAAGAGGGTCCCAAAGGCTCACACTCTAGACATTCTAACCACAACAAGCAGAAATTAAGCACTTGCTGTGTGCCAGCCTTGGTGCTAATTAGCACCTCAGAAAACAAACAAAAAAAAATGATCTCATTTAAATAGCCTCACACTCATTTTAAGGTATTATTATTATTATCCATTTTACATATAAGAAAGTGCTAGTCACTCAGTCACATCCGACTCTTTGCAACCCCATGGACGGTAGCCTGCCAGGCTCCTTCATCCATGGAATTCTTCAGGCAAGAATACTGGAGTGGGTTGCCATTCCCTTCTCCAGGGGATCTTCCCAACTCAGGGATCAAATCCAGGTCTCCCTCATTACAGGCAGATTATTTATCATCTGAGCCACCAGAGAAGCCCACCGATAAGAAAACTCAAGATTAGAAGGCTAAAGGGCCTCA
This sequence comes from Neotragus pygmaeus, assembly GCA_006410875.1. NCBI lineage: Eukaryota > Metazoa > Chordata > Mammalia > Artiodactyla > Bovidae > Neotragus > Neotragus pygmaeus. Next base: position 1,280,154 of record SJYV01035025.1, on the reverse strand, counting down.
CTAAGTCAACCAGTGACAGTGATGGAATGTGAACCCTATTCTCCTGACTCCAAAAGTCTTGCTCTTTAATGACCTCCTGATGCCATGGTTGAGGCTGGTGATGTATAAAGCTGTCCTGTGGCAGGGAAACCTCTCTGTAGAATGCTGTCTGATGGTTTTCAAGATGAAGAGATGGGCCGTTTTCCTCACTGTCTGGCAGAAAAGGAGCCTTGGGGTGGGGCTTGGGGAGCAGTTGCTCTGAGCAGACAATACATGGCCACAGTCTAAGTTTCAACGGACACACAGTCATTGGGCTTTATTTCTAGAAAAAGAGCTTGTTTGTAAAGAATCGATCTGAGAGCTTCCTTGCTCATTTTGTGAGCTGCTGCTGCATCCATGCCTCCTCAACTTGGACCTGAAGACATGAGATGCCTAGTATTTCTGCAGAATCTCTATGGCAACAGGAGCCTCACTGCCCCTCAGCTCTAACCACAGATAAGACCTGTGGTTAGACAAAGAAAACCTTACCATGCTCACGCATATACCTGGTTTCCCCTGCCTCCTGATCACACTTCCCTACCCCTTGAAGTCAAGCTAGATCATGTGACCTGCTTTGGCCAATGAAATGTGAGTGAAAGCGATGCTTCCTAGTGGAAGCCTGGAAGTGCTGGTGCTTGACTCCCTCCTTTGCTTTCTTTGCTCTGGGGACTGTGCAGATTTGGGGACAAATTCAGCCCAGGGCTTCCACCTGCAGCTTACGAACAGAGACAGTGTGGTAAGTGGAGAGGGCTAGAGCCCTTCAGCTAAATCATCAGGTTTAAACCCCAGCTCTGTCATTTTGCAGCTGTGCAACCTTGGGCAAGTCACTGCAATTCTTGATCCCTCAGTTTCCCCACCTGCAAAATAGGGACTATCCTGATACCTACCTCATGGTGCTCTCATGAGGTTAAATGAGATCAAATCCCAAAGTCTTAGTGCCAGGCTCAACAGGCAGCAAGCACTCCATAAACATCTCTCAGGAGGGTGGGCAGGAGGATATCTTATTTTTGCCTCTTTCATCTCTCCCCTGGGACCTGAGATGCACCCTTCCGGACGGAGGTAAGTCACATGCTGGAAACACAGAGAAGATGGGGAGGGGAGAGGGCAATTGAAAGCTGAGAAAGGAGTGGAGACCTTTGTCATCTCGGCGAATGGGAGTTAGGCTTAGGCCAGAGGGAAGCCCTCCGGCAGTGTGCAGTCAGTTTAATGACTTTGAACTTGCTACTTCTGAGTGTTGAACCTCCTCCTGGGCTGTGGAGTTGGGGGTGGGGGAACTGAGAAATGAGAGATCAGCCAAGCTGAGAGCTGAAGAAGGCAGTGAGAACTGAATTAAGGTCCCCCCTTGCCCATCCACAGGGTCCTCAGAGGTGTCTGGCATTTTTCAGTCATGGACTAAACCATCTCTCATGAGGCTGTAGCTACATCTGCCAGATGCCCCCCGCGACGTCTTGAACAAGGAAGGAAACACCCAGAACCTGAGGGAGGGTCCTTTGGCGAGACGCGCCCCAACTGCAGGAAAAGAGGAATCTTTTATTGAAAGCATAAAGTTCTCAGCTTGGGGTCTGGCGTGGAGTCTGAGCGGCCTCGGTCTTCTAGGAGAACTCTGTGCCCCTGCCAGGGGCTGACCATGCATGGGATTGTTCGTCAGGGGGGCAGTAGCTGGAGGGCAGCAGCAGGTGAGAAGAGGGGTAGAGGGGTGGAGAGGGACCTGTTGAGGAGCTGAAGAGACTTGGAGCTGGGGACCGTGTCAGGCCAAGCCTTTCCAGGGCTGGTTCCGGCTTCTCCCCAGGCTGTGGCAGCTTCTCTGCCTCTGTCGTTCAGGTGCTCAGCACCAGAAGGTCCTTGGAGGGCAGAACACAGAGCTGGTTAGTGAGTGGGGTAGCTTCTGGCTGCAGCTCAGCAGACAGCCGCCTGCCTTGGGGTCGAGCCAGTCGCATTTCTCGGCAGTAGTAACTCTGAACAGTGGAGACAGCTGGGGTCAAAGGGGCCTGAGAATCACCCTGGCTGTGTCATTAGCTTGCTGTGAGCAGGGGATCTTAGGCAAGACACTTCCCACCCTACCCCTCATTTCCTTCTTTTCCAAATAAAGAGAACCAGGCCTGACCCCCTCTCCAAACTCTTCCAAACTCCAGTTTTCATAATTAAAAAGATCTACAACAATAATAAAAGCAACAGACTTAATTCATAGCACAAATGAATACCCATGTGTCCATACTGGTATAAGTAATTGAGTAAATAAATAAATGAGGGAGAAAGGATAACTTTTCTTTACAGCAGAACTCCAACTAGTAAGTGTGAAAGGAATTGCAGAGATTAAAAAATCACCATTCAGGCAAACAGCACAGTAATAACTATTGAAGGCAAAAATCATTAAAGAACGACAAAATTAATGGGAAAAGTGTGATGAGAAACAGAATATTTGCATAGTGTTGAAGTTTAGGCCCCATGCAATATTGATTAGTTATAAAGGGAGAACATAGTAACTTGGTGGAGAAACCTGGCAGGATCCACCTTAACCACAAGAGCAGAGCTGAACATTTCCAGGAAGGAGATGCTGACGTCACGTTCCCTGGCATGGTACCCTGACAAGGGCACAGCATTGTTTGGCAGCATTCTTGCCAAAAATACATAGCCTCATCTAATTATGAGAAACTATCAGTCAAATCCAAATTGAGAGACATCCCACAAACCCAGCCAAACTCATCAGAAATGTCAAGGTCGCAAAAAAACAAGGAAAATTGAGGAACTGTCCCAGACTGAAGGGCACTAAGTGGGTGAGACCACCAGCTGTGAAGTGGAAGCCTGAATCCCGAACCAGACAAAGAACGTTAGTGGGAAAGCTGGAAGGTGAGGCCTGGGGACTTGTACTAATGTTAATTTCCTGACTGTGATTATTGTACTTGGATTGCAGCAGATGCTGACAGTGGAGGAAGACAGGTAAAGAGTGTTCTGGAACTCTCTCTGTACTACTTTTGCAACTTTTCTATAAGTCTAAAACGATTTTAAAATAAAAAGTTAAAATAAATGGCTAGACCCATATAGTAGTAGTAATACAAAGAAGAATAGCTACCATTTACAGAAAGCCTAAAAGGCTCTTGAGTGTCCCTTGGACTGCAAGGAGATCCAACCAGTCAATCCTAAAGGAAATCAGTCCTGAATATTCATTGGAAGCACTGATGCTGAGGCTGAAGCTCCAATATTTTGGACACCTGATACAAAGAGCTGACTCATGAGAAAAGACCCTGATGCTAGGAAAGATTGAAGGCAAGAGGAGAAGGGAGTGACAGAGGATGAGATGGTTGGATGACATCAACAACTCAATGGACATGAGTTTGACCAAGCTTTGGGAGATGGTGATGGACAGGGAAGCCTGGTGTGCTGCAGTCCATGGGGTCGAAGAGTCGGATGCAACTGAGCTACTGAACAACAGAGAGCATACAAGAGCCTCTGAGTCTTTTTTTTTTTTTTTTCCGAATCTTTCTTTAAACCAGTGATTTTTCACCTTTCAGACCCACCACCCATTTTTCATTTGATTATAGGTCTTCATATTACTTCCTTTATTCTGAAACAAATCTCATAGATTACATAATCTACTGATACATATATTTTAAAAGCCAGTATAATTCTTTTACTGGAATATACAGAAGAAATAAAAGATAAGTAATTTATAACAAACTAATATGTATTGAGTCAAACAAAATATTAGTTTAGGTTATTCCATAAGATGTCACTGAAAAACCCAAATGAACTTTTTGGCTAACCCAATATTTTGATATAAAATGCGCAAGCGTGATTATTCAGAAAAGAATATTCATCCCTACTCATTTTAAAATTCCCTTCAGATTGGGGAGGTGGGTTGCAATACAATCTCAGTTGAAAACCCCTGGTCTGAGCTGTCTCTGTTATTTCAGTGCAAATCCTGCCTCTCGCTAGCTGAGTGAGCTTGGGCAAGCGGCCTACCCTCTCTGATACACAGGTCCTTCACCCACGATGTGAGGCAAACACTGACTGGAGCCCCAGAAAGGCCCAAATGCATATAAAACAGTGCAGGGCGCACCGCACTTGCTCAGTAAATGGTGGAAATGATGACAGCGGTGATGACGGGGATAATAAATTTCTGCCAATCCTGCTCACATTTCCTAACCCATTTTCAACAAGTGAATGATGACTGTTAACGCTGAAATGCTGTATCTCATTTAATCTCTCACTGTCAACTCCGTGAGGTAGGTGGTGGTGTTCCCCATTTTCAGATGAGGAAACTGAGGCTCAGAGTAATGCTGAGGTCCTGCAGGCACTCAAGAGAAGGGACCACGACTGGCGCCCCTAAGGACGGCCCAGGGCCGGCATCTGACCCACATTGCCCATCCAAGGTCACTGCCACCTCTCTTGTCTCTTTCCTAAACATGGGGGGCTGGGCTGTCCCCTGGACTGAGGCCCAAGCCTGGCATGAGTGTGAGGAGCTGGGCTCTTGGCACACAGCTGGTGGCTATGCAAATAGGTGCCACCTTTTGAAAAGGACTTCGTCAATCTGGGATCATGTTCCGGGATCATGTTCTAAAGAACTAAACCCTGGAGTCAGAACAGTCTGTGCACCAGGATGCACACTGCACCTTCTTTATTAGAGTGATGCTGATAATGACAGACACTTCTAGAATGCTGACTCTGTGCCAGGGGCTGTACAAGGCACTTTATGTGCAGAACCTCTTTTATCCTAAATGCAGCCCTGTAGATACACACTATGATTACCCTCTTTGTATAAAGGAGATAACTGAGGCCCGGGGTCACCCAACTGGAAACTGATAAAGTCAGGATTTAAACCCAGGCCAGTGGACGCCAGGACCCTTATTCTTTAACTCCAGTGCTCTACTGACCAACCCCCTGATCAAGCAATGTTTAAAAATAAAATTCCAGAGAGATTGGAATGAAAAATAACAAAATGTTCTAAGGGATAATTTCTGGGTTGCAAATATATCTAGGAAGATAAGCATGTTTTTGTTTCATCTTTTTTGTATTTTTTGAATTTCAGATATTGAACATATGTATATTTTGGAAGTGGTAACAAGATCCCCTCCATAGCACCGGCCATGATTCCAATTAGCAATTATTCAGGAATATTTTCCCAAAGGCCCATCTACCCACTGGTTGAAGCTTTGCAAGGGCCAGGGTTTTTGTTCACTACTGTTTCCTCGGCCCCTTGGGCATTGTCTGGCACATATTAGGTGCTCAATAAAAAAATTTTCCGATGAACTATGTCACACTTTCACTTTGGGCAGGTCCTTTACTGCTCTGAGCCTCAGTATTCCCATCTGTGAGATGGGGGCAGTGATGAAAGCTTCATTTAAGGCTCCTAGCAGCTTTGTTTCTTGTTCCCTCAGCCCCATCCTTTGAAGGTAGGGGCTGCTATTGTCCTGCTCTTCCCTTCTGTTCTCTTCTTCCTCCCAATTCCTGGGTTTGCAGAGGAAGGCAGAACAGCTCTATCTCTCCTTACCTCCAAGATGTTAATGCCTGCTTTGCTGAAGTCGATGTTGAGGATTTTGGGAAGAGGGACACCAGAGCCCAGCACAGCTGTGGGGAAAGAAAGTGGTCAGGTACAATCAGCATGGCCAAGAGGCAGCAACCTTCCCGAAGCCTCCAGTATTATGTCTTTCATGCCTCCAGGACTTTGTCCTTGCCCGTCCTTGTGCTGGGGGCACACAGCCTCAGCCTTGCCTGCTGGCTGAGTTCTGAGCCTTCCCCGAAATTCTGATGTCACCTCTGTGAGCTCTCCTACCCACCAGGCTGAGCAACCCTGGGCTGCTGCCACCCTTCCCAAGCAACTGCACTTCGGAAACCACAGCATACTAATGCCCTGTCTTTGCATCTGTCACCATCACCAGATTGTGAGTTTCTTCGGGCAAGGACTGTGTCCCCAGCATCACTCAGGCCTGGGTGGAGCACAGAGGAGGAGACAGAGGTTTGCTGAATGAAGGCACAGAAGGAAACACAGGGGACCCCGACAAGTGACCTCCGTGGATGGTCTAGATCATCAGATGGTTTAGATCATCAGAGCCTAAGCAGACTTGCTGATTAACATTCTAGAAAGGAAGAGAGCGAATGAGGAAGGGAGCCAGGAAAGGCAGGGGGTCAGGGGAGGCAGGTGGGGAACACGGGACTGAGTGAGGTTGAACACATTACCTGACTCCAGCAGGATTTTTCACATTGTGAATCTACCCCCAAGGAACCTACGCAGTACTTCCCAAACGTGCTTGGTCGTGGAACACTTTTCTCAGAGTATCTTGTGGGACTGATTTTCTATGGAACCCTTTTTGGGAATCATGGATTTAACACACCCTCTCACTTTTGAGAATGGTAAATCGCAGTACAGTGAGGTTGAGGGACTTGCTGTCAAGTTCCCAGCACCTCTAGAGGTGAAGCCCAGGTGGGCATCTCCAAGTATCGGCTCCCAGGTCAGCCCAGCCCCATCCACCTCCTGACAGCATCCTCTCCTACCAGGGAACGAGCGTGGGCCTGGTGACCAGCGCTTTCCTGTGGTTCTGATTCAGTCCCCTGAAAAAAGGTCTGATTGACACCAAGAGTTCTAACGAACTGAGCTGGTGCAGTTGATGCCACCTCGCTTCATCCCCTCTTCCAGGATGCAGAAGTGGGGAGAGAGAGTTTGGGGTCCAGTAGCAATGAGACAAGCTGGGACTTGGAACCGTTTGCTGCAAGGCTTGCACCTGGACACACCTCTCCTCAAGCAAGAAAATACAAAGAAACTGTATGGGACTAAAAATAAAAGTTGGGGCGAATTCTGGACAAAAGATACAAATAAACCAAAAACCTAACTGCCACTTTTGAAGAGCCTGGACCAAAAAAGAGGAGGTCAGGAACACGAGCAGGGTACCGCGCATGCCCTGTACACACAATACCAGCTAGGGGTGGACAAACCACTTAGGTCACCCTCCAGCCTGACCACTGGACCGCCCTTACCCCCACCACATACGAGAAGCAAGCCTGCCCCACTCAGGGAGACAGTAAGCAAGGGAACCTGTTGTTTGTTCTTGTTCCCCCCTTGCTGCAGCAGGGACCCCAGTAAAGCCTTGCTTGCATTTCTTGTCTGGCCTCTGATCAATTTCTACTGATCAAGGCGGCCAAGAACCCTGGTTGGTAACAGCTTGAGGGCTTTGGTTCTTGATGGAGCAGCTGACCCAACCTCTTCCGGCTGGCCCCAGGGCTCAACAAGGAGCCACAGAGATGGGCCACCACACTGTTTGATCTATTTATAAATTTGGGCAACAAAACCCTCTAACTGACCATGTAACTGTCTAGGGGGTTAGGAGGCTGGGGATATTGGTAACAGCAACTTTACTTCTGCCTGTACTGACTGAACTTTTTACATTAATAAAATACACATGTGGTCCCTGTGCAAGTAAAAATAAATACACAATTAAAGATAAGTCAGAAAAAATAAGTCAGGAACACAACTACGTAAATTAAGTTAAAAATGGTTAGGAAGGCAAATTTTATGTTTTATATATATATCTTACCACAACTGAAAAGAAATCCAATGAAAATAGATATAAAAAATAAATCTAGAAACATCTTGGGCCATAT
>SJYV01035025.1:1222880-1271500 GCA_006410875.1 Neotragus pygmaeus | reverse complement strand
TCATCCCCTCTTCCAGGATGCAGAAGTGGGGAGAGAGAGTTTGGGGTCCAGTAGCAATGAGACAAGCTGGGACTTGGAACCGTTTGCTGCAAGGCTTGCACCTGGACACACCTCTCCTCAAGCAAGAAAATACAAAGAAACTGTATGGGACTAAAAATAAAAGTTGGGGCAAATTCTGGACAAAAGATACAAATAAACCAAAAACCTAACTGCCACTTTTGAAGAGCCTGGACCAAAAAAGAGGAGGTCAGGAACACGAGCAGGGTACCGCGCATGCCCTGTACACACAATACCAGCTAGGGGTGGACAAACCACTTAGGTCACCCTCCAGCCTGACCACTGGACCGCCCTTACCCCCACCACATACGAGAAGCAAGCCTGCCCCACTCAGGGAGACAGTAAGCAAGGGAACCTGTTGTTTGTTCTTGTTCCCCCCCTTGCTGCAGCAGGGACCCCAGTAAAGCCTTGCTTGCATTTCTTGTCTGGCCTCTGATCAATTTCTACTGATCAAGGCGGCCAAGAACCCTGGTTGGTAACAGCTTGAGGGCTTTGGTTCTTGATGGAGCAGCTGACCCAACCTCTTCCGGCTGGCCCCAGGGCTCAACAAGGAGCCACAGAGATGGGCCACCACACTGTTTGATCTATTTATAAATTTGGGCAACAAAACCCTCTAACTGACCATGTAACTGTCTAGGGGGTTAGGAGGCTGGGGATATTGGTAACAGCAACTTTACTTCTGCCTGTACTGACTGAACTTTTTACATTAATAAAATACACATGTGGTCCCTGTGCAAGTAAAAATAAATACACAATTAAAGATAAGTCAGAAAAAATAAGTCAGGAACACAACTACGTAAATTAAGTTAAAAATGGTTAGGAAGGCAAATTTTATGTTTTATATATATATCTTACCACAACTGAAAAGAAATCCAATGAAAATAGATATAAAAAATAAATCTAGAAACATCTTGGGCCATATTTTTAAAAACCAAAAAAGAAAAAAAAAAGCGTTTAGAAGGAAGTATACCCAGATATCGAGATTAATTGCCTCTGGGAGGTGAGATTTGCTTTTCTAACCTTTCTGAACTCTAAAATGTACACACATAAAATTTTCACTTATAGTCAGAAGTTTACATAGATAATCAGAGAAATCAGTCAAATAAGATGGGGCAGAGAAATAATACAGCAAAAGCAGCAAATGAAGAAGTTGATGGAATCTTGGGGCAATATTTGCATTCAGAGGCTGAGATGAATAAGCTTAGAGTGAAGGTCTCAGGAATGCTATTGAGGTGGAACAGCTGTGCATCAAATATGCCCAATAAACCAGTAACCCCCTGGGCACCCTCTCTCACCATTCATTGCAGGCATGAACGCAAGGTCAAAAATCTTCCCGACCAGCACCTCCAAGAGGCCAACCTGCAGAGGAAGAACAAAAAGGCAGAGAGTCGCTCAGGTCCAAAGAGATCCTTGAGGGCCGCCCCACCCTGTGGCTGGAGAAGAAGCCGAAGAGCATCTCCAGAAGAATCTGGGAGCTGCAGCCAGAAGCCCTGTGATTCCAGAACCACCAAGCCCAAGGCACATCTGGTCCACCTGCTCCTTGTACAAATGGGCAGGCTGAGGTCCAGTGCCCAGCAAGTGCTGGCCCAAGGCTCATGGTGAGGCAGAGACCAAGGGAGATCAGGTCTTCCCCAGAGGCAAACAGCATGGGGTCTTTGGTGGCTTGGAAGGCCCTTGCGCTTTGTGACAGCACTTCAGGTCCCCACCCCAGCTCAACTTCCATGGACCTCCGGGCAGCTTCCCTCACCCAGAGCCACCAGGTAAGAGGAGTGCTGGGACTTGAATCAAGGAAACTGTCTGACCCCCAGTTTCCTCAGCTGTAAAATGGGCCAGCAAGTCCAGCTTGCAAGGAAGCAGTGAGGATTGGGAGCAGATCATGTAAAATGCTTGGCCTTGCGCCTTTTCATACAACATGTGCACATGCTATAGCTGTGTCCAGCTTTTTGCAAGCCCATGGACTGTAGCTCACCAGGCTCCTCCATCTATAGGATTCTCCAGGCAGGAATACTGGAGTGAGTTGCCATGCGCTCCTCCAAGGAATCTTTCTGACCCAGGGATCGAACCCGTGCTTCCTGCTCTGCAGGCAGATACTTCACCTCTGAGTCACCAGGGAAGCCCTTTTTCGTACAGAACCACTCTTCACTTCTCTAAACCTTGCTTTCTACATCTGAAAATGTGAGTGGACAACCATTACCTCAGGGAGTACTTGTCCAAACCAAACATAAGCTCTTCTGTGTAGAATACCTGCCGTGGCATGGTACCACGTGATACTACGGTGACAGAGCATGGGATTCAAGTCCCAGCACTCCTCTTACCTGGTGGCTCTGCTGGTAAAGAGTCTGCCTGTAGTCTGGGAGACCCAGGTTCAATCTCTGGTTCTGGAAGATCCCCTGGAGAAGGGAATGGCTACCCACTCCAGTATTCTTGCCTGTAGAATCCCCATGGACAGATGAGCCTGGTGGGCTACAGTCCATGGGGTCATAAAGAGTCGGACACGACTGAATGACTAACACCCTGCCTCTTACCAGCTCTGTGACCTTGGGCGGGTCACTTAACTTCTCTGTGTTTGACTCTCTTATTTGGAAAGTGGACCAATAATTGCACCCACATCATAAGTCTGATTTGAGAATCAATGGAGAAAGGCTTGATTTTAAAATAAATAAATAAATAAATAAAAGGTTAATGTAGTGCCTGATGCCCATTTCTATTGCTCCGGAAATATTCATTAAATATCCAATTAAGTATTGGTGTCTTTTTCCATCTGGAGTCCAGAGATTTCCATTCTAGTCTGAGCTCTGCCCCAACCAGCTATAAAGCATGTCACGGCCACTATCTGGATACCAATTTCTCCATCTATAAAATGAAGCTGATGATACCAATCCTATGAGTTGTTTTGATAAGAAAAGCACCATGACTGTCTGCCTAAGTGGAAATCTCACCCAAACTTGCCCCAGAAAGCAAGCATCAATTTCATTGTCAATTTATAAAATCAGTCAGTTCATTTCAGTCACTCAGTCGTGTCCAACTCTTTGCAATGCCAAATGGGCATTTTCAAAGTCTTAGGTGGAGTGGGGGACACAAGAATGAAAAAACTGATGAAACAGGACCAAATTCTAGAATATAAGTGTCTCAGATTCATGGATCCTTAGAAAGGCAGAATTCCAGAACGTGGAGGTTTCAAAAGAAATTCAAACCTGTTTGCCTTACAGATGAGGAAATAGTCTCAGAGTGGGCAGGTACAGCCAAGGTCACACGAGAGTCAGTGGCAAAGCTGAGTCCCCCAGTCCAGGAAGGAAGAGGTCCCAAAGTCACGGCTGCCCCCAATGTCACCTGCCCTGAGGTGGAGGATTCGGGCCAAGTGATCCCCGTGGGGGCAGTTGGAATGGGACACCACAGGCATGGCAGAAGGAGCTGTGAATCAGGACTCTGCCCCTCACTTGCTTTGTGGGCCTCAGTTTTCCCATCTGTAAAACGGGGCCTGACAGCACTGATGCCAACCAGTGCTCTGGAATTCACCAACATCCCAGTCCCCAGCCAGTCTCATGGGGGTGCCATTCCCAGACTTAACCCTGGGGCCTGAGCTTAGTACTTACATCAAAATTGCCCACGTTTGAGGTTCTGAGGTTGAGGCTGGTCCTGCAGATGAAGAAAACAGCTTGTTAGAAGGAGCTACTGGGGCTTCCCTGGTGACTCAGCGGGTAAGACTCTGAGCTCCGGATGCAGGGGGCCCGGCTTCAGTCCCTGATCAGGGAACTAGATCCCACATGCCTCAGCTAGGAGTCTGCATGCTGCAACCAAGAGTTCATAGTAGACCTCAACAAAGACCCAGGACGGGGGAGGCCGGTGGGCTGCCGTCTCTGGGGTCACACAGAGTCGGACACGACTGAAGCGACTTAGCAGCAGCAGCAGCAGCAGCCAAATAAAGAAAGAGAGAAGTAGCAATTGCTGAGAATCAAAAGAGGCTCACATTTCAGTGTAAGAAGACCGTCCACCAACATCCTCAGGGAGACCCCTCTGGATCTGGGGGAGTTGATATGAGTAGGGCTGGTCTCCATTACGGAGCATTAACTATGTACCAGACACGATGACATGTGCATAAGGCTCGTGTCGCAGCTATGTGTCCTTGGCAAAGTACTAAAGTCCCCTGTGCTTCAGTTTCTTCCTCTGCAGAATGGGTGTCTATAAGCACTAAATAGGGTAATTCAAGTAAATCCCACAGAATCACCCCTGGTGCCGGTGAGTGCTATGCCTGCATGAGCATCATCACTACCTGGCAAGATCCTTCAGGAATTCCATGAAGGAGGAACCAGAGGCTCCCAGGAAACCGGCCAAGGCCACAGAGCTGGGAGAGGGAGCCCCAGACTCATGCCCAGAGCAGCACTCATGGCCGCTGCGCTGTTCGGAGCAGGGAGGCCCAAGTCCGGTCTCAAGGCCTTTCTCTGCACTGTGAGGGCTTCGGTCTCGCTGCACCTGAATCTCACATGCAAACCAGCAGTCCCACCTGAGAGAGGCTGGACCAGACCTGCTCATGGGCAAAGAGACATTGGAGCCACTGGCCTCCAGGGGGAAGAGAAACCAATGAGGAACAATAGAGGCTTCTCAGGGGAGAAGCCTCTGCTTCAGAGTGTAGGAGTCCTTTCCAACTTCTCCTCCTGTCTCTCCTCCTTCCACGACCACTCCATCCAGGACACCCAAGCTCTTTCCTGCCCCTGGATTTGCCGGTTCTGCTCTCACTGATTGGAGCCCCCAGCTCTCCCCACAGCTGCCCCCTGCTCCCCTTCCAGGCCTCAGTCTCAGNTTCCACGACCACTCCATCCAGGACACCCAAGCTCTTTCCTGCCCCTGGATTTGCCGGTTCTGCTCTCACTGATTGGAGCCCCCAGCTCTCCCCACAGCTGCCCCCTGCTCCCCTTCCAGGCCTCAGTCTCAGACCTCCTTAGATACTCCTGAATGGCTCCAATTAGCCTCACAGTAGGAGTAGCTCTCACTGTCGAGCTTGATAAATATTTGTTGTAAGACAAAAACCTTACCATGAACTACACGCTGCAAATGTTACATACCCTCTCATTTGTCTTGAAGTGGGACCCTTCAAGACAATAATAACAATAATAGTAACCCTTGCAGCCATAGGCCGATGTCAAGAATTAAATGAATGAAGACACCTCGAAGGCTTAGCTCAGGCCTGACACATAGAAAGCATCCAATAAATAACGGCTATTATCATGAGTCCTATAAGGTGGAGACACGATGCCCATTTTCAGATGAGAAAACAGTTTCAGAGAGGCAAAGTCACTTGGCTTACATCACACAGCCAGTCGGGGGCATGGAAGGATCTGAACCCATTCCGCTGGCTCCACAGCTGGTGCTTGTAACCATTCGACACAGCTCCAAATCAGACAGACGTGGGTTGGCTCGCAGTACCCGCCCCGCCCCCTCCCCCGTTCTCATATTGTGGCCTTCTTTGAGTAAATNTCGGGGGCATGGAAGGATCTGAACCCATTCCGCTGGCTCCACAGCTGGTGCTTGTAACCATTCGACACAGCTCCAAATCAGACAGACGTGGGTTGGCTCGCAGTACCCGCCCCGCCCCCTCCCCCGTTCTCATATTGTGGCCTTCTTTGAGTAAATAAATCCACCTCTCCGAGTCTTAGTTCTCTCCTCTTTGAAATGGGAGAATAATAGCCCTGCTTCTGCAAGGCTGAATGACACTAGGCACAGCAGTAGCCAGAGCCCAGCTGATCACCAGCAGCAGCAGCGTCATTACTGTCCTTCTGTGAGGCTCACGGCCCCACTCTCCTTGCCCTGCTCACGCCAGTGGTTTTGGCAGTTATGGCCCATTTTCCCCTGTGCAGTCCCTTGGATTTATCCAGCAGCCAAGTCCAGAGACCTCTAAGCCCTCCCTGTGAGTTGGCACCAGACATAAGAATGCCAAAGAAGTCTTTATGAAAAGCAAGAACCCTCAGCAGCAAACTCTCTTACTTGTCCAGCTTGGCGTCAATCATGAGCTTATCATTCTCCACGGAAAACATGGCCAAGAGTTCTGTGTCCTGGAGGAAAGGGAAGGTGAATGGAATGTCACTGCTATGGTACNCTCTAAGCCCTCCCTGTGAGTTGGCACCAGACATAAGAATGCCAAAGAAGTCTTTATGAAAAGCGAGAACCCTTAGCAGCAAACCCTCTTACTTGTCCAGCTTGGCGTCAATCATAAGCTTATCATTCTCCACGGAAAACATGGCCAAGAGTTCTGTGTCCTGGAGGAAAGGGAAAGTGAATGGAATGTCACTGCCATGGTACAGCGGTCATTGCTCGCTGGGGTCTCCCGGTGAGACCCCCAATAACACACAATGGAATGGATTTTCCCCAACTCTGGAGGGAAGGAGATGGGAATCATAAACTGCCTGCATTAACTGTTGTTCACAAGTAAGTCACAGAAAAGGCTGGAGGAACATTCTTCGGAAAGACAACAGTCACAGGAAGCCAATGATTGGCACAGGAATCGGGGATGTTTACCGAGTTTCTCTGAGCTGTCTCAGAGGAGGAGGGCATGGCCTGCAGCCTAGGAGACCTGCTTCAGAACAGTTGTTGTAGATGCAATTCGATATCACCACTGTCGGTCATAACTGCCCCGCTCCCATCAAGAGAGGGCATAAAAGGTCCAGACTCATCCCCTTCTCTAAGCAGAAGCCTGTTGTCAGAAGATCACTCTTTGCTTCTCGGCCCTCCCCTTCCCCCAAAATAAAATAAAACAATTTTGTCTTGTGAGGAAAGGGAAGCTCCCAGCAATTTCAGGTGATGCTATTAGTAAAAACAATAATTAAGATGATGGAAAACAAGCAGGAACACTGGATGTATATGGCAGAGACCTATCCAGGTGTGGGAAATCCTCCTGGGGAAATGGCACTTGAGCTGAGGCCTGAATGGTACGTACGAATTGGCCAGATGGAAAAGAGGGTGTGAGAATGATCCAGGCAGTGGGAAGGGCGTGTGCATTAGAGCTAGGGCGGGAATGGGGTTGGCAGAGGGACAGAGAGAAAACCAGAGTGTGAGGAGGGAGGGAACTCCTGAAGGCTAGAGTGGGGGTGGGGCCAGACACCCAGGGCACGTGGGCCGGAGAGGAATCAGGGCTGATCCGGGGGGCAGTGGGGTCATGGTAGGGTTCTGAGCTGGATCAGATGTGTGGGCTATTGATGGAAAAAAATTCCCGCACCATAGGGACATATCAACAGGGGACTGGATGAAGGGCAGCCATCTCCACTCCTGGGTGAGAATCAGCCCTTTTAATTTCTCATCTGACAGTGCCTAGCATGGACTCCAGGTGCGCTCCAGCCAACTAGAAGTGGCTCACCACATCTCTAGCCCTGGGAGGAGAGACTGGGAAGATACAGCAGACAGGACAGAACCCTAAGTGTCTGAGGCCGAAACTTTCACCAAGGAGGGGGAAATGGCACTCAACACAACTGAGCACATTCCTTCCACAAATATTTACCAAACACCTACTGTGCACCAGCTTCTGCGCCTGGCCCTAGGGATCCTACAGTGAATAAAATGGTCTGTGTCTCTGCCCAGTAATAAACTAACCAATGAATTCATCTAATAATATCACATTAAGGCTATGAGCAACGTAAAGCAAGGGAGACAGAGAGAGAGATGGGAGGGGTGGGAGTATTTGAGACAGGTGGTCTGGGAAGACCTCTCGGAGGAGGTGACATTAGATCAGAGACCTGATGGAAGTCAGGCTGTGAACCACACAGATGTCTGGGAGAAGAGCATTTGAGACAGAGGCAACAGCATATGCAAAGTCTCCAGGTGGGACTGTGCCTGGCATGTTGGAGGAACACCGAGGAGCTAATAGGTGACCAGAGGATGCTCAGGAAGGACTTTATGGACGATAGTTAGAGGATGGGCTGTGTTTAAATTTTGATCAAAGGAATAACATCATTTTAAGAGGATCCTCCTCTATGAAATAATTTTGGAAATTGTTGTACTTGTATCTTTTCCCTACTGGGTACCAGGGACAAATCTTGTTCCCCTTTCTTCAGCCTCTAGTAGAAAACATAACACATAGTAGATGCTCAGTAAATATTGCTGAATGAATGACTGAGGACTGCTTTGCCATAGAGTGTGGTACACAACCTGTGGGAATAATACCAGCCAGCACTTTTGCCTTCCTTCTGGTGTTTCTGGTACTTCTCTGAGCATCTCATTCATGCCCTGCTGCCACTGCTATGGGGAAAAAAAATCAAGCCCAAAGGTCACACAGCTAGAAGTGCCCTTAAAGCTTCGATTTGAATCAGGTCATCTGACCCCCAAATCCAACTCATAGCCACTGTGGTGGGAACCGCGCCCACCTCCACTTACCACATCGATGAGGCAGATGGTGGTCTCGACATCATTGGGCTGGGAGACCATGACCTCAGAGGTGGCGAGCACCTTCACCACTGCCTGGTCCTTCTGCAGCGTCACTGAAGGTGGGCTCGGCACCTGGATCCTGATGGTGAGGGGGCGGGACTCAGGGTACTGCTGGAATACCTGTGGGCAGACACCAGGTGGGGTGAGCAGGGCCGTCCATGGTGGAGGGACACCAGGTGGGGTGAGCAGGGCCGTCCAAGGTGGAGGGGGAATCAGGGATCATCAGCCGACCTCTAAGCACACAGCAGAGGGTCCCACACTGAATCCCTTCAGAGTCTACAATATCGCTTGAGTCCTACAAACCACATGCAAAGCCTCCCTCCACTGTGGGGTTTGGCCAGGGGCTGTCTTCTCCAAGCCTCTCACAAAGAGATATCATGAGAATTCAATGTAATCATGCCAGCAAAGCTCCAAACTCAATACCTGACATAGATACTGTGGAAATGCTCAAAACCTGGTCCTTAGGGAAGTGGGGTCCTGGGGGGCTAGGGAGGTAGGGTTGGGAGAGGGACACTGAGCTTGGTGCTGGACATTCACGATTTCATTGACTCATCACAACTCCATACGTTGCTTTTCTTCTCCATGTTACAGATGAGAAAACTGAGGCTCAGAGGGGGAACATCAAGCAAATTGTCCAACGCCAAGAGGAGAGCTGAGATTCTAGGCCAGGTCTGTGTGACTCGGGAGCCCAGGGCCTCTCTCCCTTTCTACTGACTCCAGATGTCCCACCTGGAATGAGAAAGTCTACAATTCCAGGTGCCTCACAGTGAAATTCCCAGAGCAAGGCACAGCGTACCCCACCCACCTGGATTTGCTGGGGTCTCTGGAGACACATGGTGGGAAGGATCAGAGCCTGTTTGCTGCTCACTGATTCCTCCACATTGGCTAAAGGGACCAGTCATCAAACGACCAGCCCTCATATTTACTAAATAACTGCTTTACCAAAAAAGTTTAAGGACCATTTTTCTTAAATATGTTAAGTGAACATAAATATATGGAAAAAATCCCAAAGTTACTTTAAAAAGAAATCAATTTAAACATCAGCTTTCTATACCCAGTGCAGCAGGGTATGTCTTGATCCTAAGAAGGCGTTCATTTTCTTGACCACATTCAAGGTGAAACTCTCCTGGAAAACTCTTGATCTAACAGCTAATCTAATAAATATAGCCAACTGATCACTCAGTGGACTCACCTTTGGGCAAACTGCCTCTCAACAAATTGATAATTTGGCGCACTGACTTTTCACAAAAGGGTTTTCAGGATGTTTCCACAGAGAGGCCTGGTGTCCCAACCACCTCCACCCCAACATGCAGAATCTCTAAGAATTCACAACTCTCCATTCACAGGAACCCTGAGAGGCTACCCTGAACTCTCTCCGCAGCAGCAGAAAACGCAGGCTGTCTATCCTGGCTCTGGTCAAGCGTGTCCTGGTAACTCCGGGAGACATTCCTCCATGTCTGGCCTCAGTCCCTCCCTGCTACAGGCCAAGCCCCAGAGGACGGCCTGTGTCTTTGCTTCAGGCTCAGCAGGGCTGCCGCCACATGGTGTGGCCGCTCTGAGCTGGTTTCCCCACCTGTAAACTGAGTTTCTCGTCCCTTCTGGCCCCATGGATGGGAGGAGGATTAAAACCACATGAAACTGTGGATTCTTAACAACTTTCATGGACCATAAAGTGCAGTGCACGTAAGAAGTGGTCCAATAAATGAAAGTCCAGTTGATCGAGGGGCCCGCCTGCCTCCTGGCAATGCTACCATTTGTGCCATTAATGGTGCCCTGCGATTCNTGCATAATTTACTTACAAACTGTGCCCAACACCAACCCCATGCCCTGGGGTGAGCGCTGTACTGTGAACACAACTGCACGTACTAAGTGAATCAGTGAACAAACGAATGACGATGAATAAATGACCATTTAGAGACTTTAGTTCATGCGTCATTTTTCCTGTGAATTTATTGTGTGGCCTTGGACCAGAAGCTGGGCCTCCTACAGCCCTGGTCCTTATCTGAGAAGTAGGTCCAGCATCCCCTGACCTGCCCACCTCCCAGAGCTGCTCCAAGGTTTAAAGGCGCACTGGACTGAAAAGGATTGTGAGACCATGTCCATACTCAGCAGGAAAAAAATGTCCTGGTCTATTAGAGAAGGCTGCCACAGGCACAGCACAGGGGAGAAACAGAAAGTGTACTTGCTACCCCTGGGCCAGGGGAAGTGTGACTCTGTGAGGAAACCTGAGATCCCATCCCACAGGCCAGTCCTGTGTCTGAATTCAACCAGAAAGAGCTCTGTGACTGCTTGACAATATCCGCCTTGGGCAAGTAAGGAAGGGGTGCTAGAAAGTATGTCATATATTCGCCATTCCCAAGTTAGGTGGTTTCTAATCCCTGAGCAACCTAGAAAATGGTGCAGCGACAGATCTTGTCAGGGGCAGAGCAGTCCCCTCTTCAGAGACAAGCTTTAGGCCCGTCAAGGCTTACCCTCCACCCTCCATGGGAAACTCACCTCTATGATGGCCAGGGCTGCCTTGGCAAAATTGACATTGAGGACCTTAGGCAGGGGGATCCCAACATCTAGGTTCACTGTGAAGAGGATGTGGTTGGAAGCAAAGATATGTGAGGGGCCAAGGTGGGACCTGCTGACCCTATTCCACAACTTTGAGCTAACCAGTTCTCTTCTTGGAAATGCAGGTTCCTGTGAGACTCCTACTCATTCTACTAAGCCCAAACAAAAATGCCCCTTTTCTCTATTGTCTTAAGGGGTTCCCTCAGCAGAGCCTCCTTGAGGTTCTCTCAGTCTCTTGCACAATCTGGGTCATTTATATTCTATTCATTTGTTTATACAACTATTTCCATCTGGATTGTGAGCCTGAAGACACAATCCACGTCAGATAGCTCTTGATGCCCAGAGTTGGGGATGATACAGGAGCTATCCATATTGTTTGATTGAAAATAATCCTGGTTTCTGAATCTTAGAAAGGGGGATCAAGCCCTCTCCAACCTCAGTGTCTATTAAGAACAATGGAGAATGATCAAATCACTTTGCTGTACATTTGAAACTAACACAACATTATAAATTAACTATACTTCAATTTTTTAACAAAAGAACAATGGATAGAGGCAACAGATTTGGCAATCCTGAGTTCAGACATTCTGTGTCCAAGAAGACACTTAAGGCTGTGCTTACCATTGAGCTTTGGCACATAAGCTAGCCGAACCACATTGCTGAGCCATTCTTCTAAACGGGACGCCTGCAACAGAGCATGCAGAGACTGGAAGGGGTGGCTTTGCAGGGAGCCATACCATCCTTCCCCGGAAGAAAACTCCAGAGGTCCAGCTGCTCCAGCCTCCCAACAAGCCTCACGACATAACTCCTAGTGGGCACAGGAACTGCTGGGATGGGCAGTCCAAGAGTGACCCAAAGGGGACTCTGATTTAAGTAGGCTTCACTCTGGACCCCGTGAGCTTGGAAGGGCTGCTCTCCTGGAGGAAGGATCTGGGGTGCCTGGTGGGGGCTTGTGTCTGAGAAAGAGGGAGGAAATGAGCCCAGCTCCAGTAACTCTGTGTGGTCTGACCTTAGATTTCTAAGAGTTGAGAAACACTTAGAATGATCTAGAATCTGAAACCATCATGAAATTCTAGAACCTCAGGACTTTGTAAGAAACAGAAAACTAAGGGCTCCGTGAGTCTCTGAAATGTTAGAACTTTCTGAGTTCAGGGACCTATTACTTGTGTGAAGTTCCAGAATTTTGAGCCCTTGTGAGGTTCTACACATTTACAACTTTGTAAGGTTCCAAGACTGAAAGATCGTGAGATTCATTTTCCTAAGACAATGACTGATTGACAAGTGAGTGCACGTGTGTGCACGCACACACGCACACACGGAGACACATGCCGGCCCAGATGTTTGAGCTACTCCGTCTTTTGGGGGCAGAGCCCAGACTGGGGCCAGCTCAGTCATACGGCCTGACTCATCCTGCCTCCTTTCCACCCCACCTGTAGACCCTCACCACCGCCAAACTGCCCAGCCTCCCAGGAACTTACATCAAAGGTGTGGGCAGAGGAGGGCGCCAGCTGGACGCTGAGCCTGGCAGAGAGAAGAGAGATGTTGAGGGGCCCCAGCACCCACCACACCCCAGCCTGCCCCATCCCTAGCTCTCCAGGATCAGGAAACAGGGTTACAGGCCCAACTCTGCCTCCATTCAGCCTTGACCCAGGGTCTCAATCTACCCACCTGTAAAATGGGCTTGAAGGGAGCTGACCTTCTTCTGAAATGTCATGACTGCCACCTCCAGCTCCACGGCCCTGGAACCTTGATCTGACTCCCACTTGTTTGACTGACGCTCTCTGAGGAGTAGCCCTCCCATAGACTGAGCCCAGCATACAGGGTGCTCTGCACCCCACAGCTGCTCACTAACGGCAATAAGCCACCAGTGGATCACGGCTGGCCCACATGAAGGTGTGTCCAGGTCCCGGACACACACCTCTTTTCCTGAAGAGCTGAGGCTTCAGCAGCCACCAGAAAGGGGAGATGAACCCTGGCAGTGGGTGAGGTCTTTGACAAGTATAGAAATGGAGCGGCGGTGGAGCCTTGCGGGGAGGAGGCGGGAGGGAGGGGAGGCAGCTGCAGCCTGAGGGGCCGGCAGGGATCAGGTGAGCTCCGGGTGCCTATGGCCCAGGGCAGGCAGATCTCAGAGTCCCCTAGGAATACTCCTGCATCCTGCATCCAGGGGAGGGACAGAGAGGCCCCAGGCCCCAGGCCAAGGTGAGAGTGCTGGGCCTGGAGAACGGAGGCAAGACAGAGGACTTGCTTCCAGGGACAATGCACTTTTGGAGCCTGGGCTTTGCAAACTGTAAAGTGCTGTGCATGCGTAAGGAAGGATTGTCATCAATCTCACTATCTTGGTTAGTATGATTATCATGAGGCCTAGTTACCAGAGCGGGGGAGAAACTAGAGAAATAGCTAGTCCACATGAATAACAAAGCATCTGACCACATTCAAGGTCAGGTATCTCCATGGCCTGCCTCTAGGGCTGATAACTCAGAAGTCTGGACTCCACTGCAGCAGGTCTATCTCCAGGGCCAGGTTTTGAGCAGGTGCAGTGGAAGATGCCCACTCTGGAGGTGATTCGCTGAGACCTAGTTGCCTCATCTGAAAAATGGGCCAAGACCACCCCTTCCCAGCAGGTTCCAGAGGCAAGGAAGATGCTGGCAAAACAAACACCTGCAATTCAGTGGCCTCTCAATAAATAATGGGGTTTCTGCTAGTCCTTAATTCTTTTTTTTAAGTCTTTATTGAATTTGTTACAACATTGCTTCTGTTTTACGTTCTGGTTTTGGGGCCGTAAGGCATATGGGATCTTAGTGACTCAAACAGGGATTGAACCCACATCCCCTGCATTGGAAGGTGAAGTCTTAACCACTGGACCGCTAGTGAAGTCCCCCTAATTCTCGCTCATAAAGACAACACCCAGGATCCCACGTTACCGTTCCAGGGATAGCGAGATGTGCAGCTTGGTAGCCAAGGGAGCCAGCTGGGCATTTAAAGTCATCACCTACATGAGAAGAGCAGGCAGAGAATATACCAGTTCGGCAAAAGGAGCTTGCAGACAGGTCTGCCTTGGCCAACAGGTGACCTTCCACCATTCATTTCCTCCACTACCCCTTGCTGAGGCCCTACTGTGTGTTAGTGTCCATGCTGGGCTACGAGGAAGTCACGTGAAGGTTCTGGTGCTCAGAAACCAGGGTACTAAGGGCTGTCAGTGTTGGATGCGAGGGAGTCCTGGGGTGGCAGGAGCTTGGACAGACCCTCAACCCGCCTGCAGTGGGTGAGGGAAGGCATCGCCCATGAGGTGACCCCTGTGCTGAATCCTGGAAGACGAGGAGTTAGCCAAAGGAAGGGGAGAAACGTGGTCTCTGCACAAACAAGAGCAAGGTGGGGGAACCTGGCAGCCCTGAGTAACTGGCTTAGGACCCAAGGCTGGGAAAAGCAGGAGAGTGAGGCCAGGGGTGGGGGACGGGGCAAGGAATGGTATCTGGCTGTGTGGGGCCAGGGCAGAGAGTGAGCAGGGTAGGGACTGCCTCTGCCCAGATGTATGGTTGGGGAAACTAGCAGAGGTGGGGTGGAGGGGAGCAGACTGGAGGTGGGGGCCGGGGGGAGCTGGAAGGGTCATCCAAGAGATATCTTGAGCACAGGGAGGCTAGGCTAGATCCTGAGGAAGCACCCAGGATACATGTGTGATGAGGGAGAAGGTGGGAGTCCGAACAGTCAGGTTGACAGTGGGGGCGGGATTCCTGCACAGTGCCCCATGGGATCCCCCACCCCGAGATCCACAGCCTGGAGCAGGTCAGCCCTACTCAGAACCCCAGTGCCAGCTCCCACCCCTCAGCCGCTCACCCCATTCAGCTGGAATAAGGCCTCATGGGCCCCTTGAGGAAAGTAGGAGAGCACATGGATGGTAGCTGGGATGGAGACCGTGGCCTTGTGGTTCTGAAGCCTGACTGTGGGTGCTTCCTTCACCCGCAAGGAGAGCAGGAGCTGCTGGCCTGGGGGCAGCTTCCGCAGGGCCTGGAGAGAAGCAGGGCAGAGCCAGGAGCATGGGGGCATCTTAGATGCCCCACTAATAGAATCAGCTGGTTAGTCAGTCAACACTCACTCACTGAGCACCTAGGGGGTACCGGTACTGAGCTGGAAGCTGTGGTAACAGCCTGAACCAGATAGGTCTGGTCTTGGCCCCCTTGAGGCTGGCATTATGGAACAGCCCAATCAGAGTCAAAATCACCCCTAAGTAAGTATAAGTAAGTGTTAGTCACTCAGTCGTGCCCAACTCTTACAGATCCCACGGACTACAGCCCACCAGGCTCCTCTGTCCATGAGATTTCCCAGGCAAGGATACTGGAGTGGGTCACCATTTCCTTCTCCAGGGGATCTTCCCAACCTAGGGATCGAACCCAGGTCTCCTGCACTACAGGCAGATTCTTTACCAACTGAGCTACAAGGGAAGCTCAAAATCACCCTTAGAACACACTTTATTACACAATGTAAAAAAATAAAACAAAAAACCTTCCTATGCCCATAGTCCCTACATGATCCATCTTCTGCCCTCCTATCTAGCCCCCCACCACTGGCGCCTATTCTCTTCTCTCAGACTCACTGACCACTTTGCTGTTCCTTCAAGCAGCCAGGCACACTCCTACCTCAGGGCCTTTGCACTTGCTGTTCCCTCTGCCAGAAATGTCTTCTCCAGACACCTTCACCGTTCCCTCCCTCCCCTCTTTCAGCCTTCAGCTCACATATCACCTCCCCCGTGAGGCCTTTGCAAGGTACCCTCCTCCACTTTCTGACATTATTTATTTTCTGCTTATTTATTTGTTCAATGTCTGTCCCTCCCATCACAATGGCAGCTCCTGGAACAGACTTTTACTGTCTGCCCCTTGCACATGCCCAGCACCTAGCACAGGGCTGCTATATAATTCAGATTCCCACAGCTGAAAAGAAGCTGTTCAGCCCCAGTTGGAGGAAGGGAAAAGCTGAGGGCCAGGCCCTGTAGCCACATACTGACTGATGCCCACTAGTCAAATCTCCCTGAATCTTCTCCTTTCTCTTACTTTTCCAGGGTCACTGCCCTGAGTCTTCTCTCTGGGGACAAGAACACTGAGACTAAGATGAAATAAGGCAGTTGGCCAAAGAATTGATGCTTTTGAACTGTGGTGTTGGAGAAGACTCTTGAGAGTCCCCTGGACTACAAGGAGATCCAATCAGTCCATCCTAAAGGAGGTCAGTCCTGGGTGTTCATTGGAGGGACTGATGCTGAAGCTGAAACTCCAGTACTTTGGCCACCTGATGCGGAGAGCTGACTCATTGGAAAAGACCCTGATGCTGGGAAAGATTGAGGGCACGAGGAGAAGGGGACAACAGAGGATGAGATGGTTGGATGGCATCACTGACTCAATGACATGGCTTTGTGTGGACTCCAGGAGTTGGTACGGGCAGGGAACCTGTTGTGCTGTAGTCCACGGGGTCGCAAAGAGTCAGACACGACTGAACAACTGAACTGAACTTGTCATATTCCTTCTTTCACAGAGTATGATTTCAGTAACCTCTTCTACAAGGAAGTGTCGTTTTCTATTAGTATTGAGTGTCCATTTTTCTTGGCTTTCTTTCATTATTTTAAAGGTATTCAATACAACAAATGAATGTACATTCTCAATAGTAGCACATGATGGCTAAAGAATTTTTGATATTAGTAATTTATATTATTCTTAAATTTGTATTTATGTAGGTCTGGGTGTAACATGTTTAAAGAATGATGCCGGTCTCTACATTGGTCACAAGATGAATATTTAAACAAAGGAACTGAAAGTTAATTTTTATCTAATACAATTAAATTTAGTTTAAAAAGTAACTTTAAAACTCAATTATTTTAAATAATTACAAATATTATTAGCTACAAATTTATAACAATGGGATTGGCCTTCTTGGAACTCTGTCTGCAAATGCAGAGATACACTCTATATGTGTGAATGTCCCATATATTACATTTAGTTTAAACTGCTTATGGGAGTCATTACCTCAATTGTACCTATAATGATGACATGTTTTGGAACAATTTATAGATTTAGTATAAAATATTCTGAATTAAAGATGAAATATCTTGACAAAGGAAAGCATATATCAAATTTGATCTTACATGCACTCACAGACACAAAATATATCAATGAAATAATATTAAGGCATTTTGATTATTTTTATCAAGATGCATGATAAAATTTATAGAAATGATCAATGATTGTTAACAGCAAATTGTAGTTNAACCATAGCTTTGACCAGATGGACCTTTGTTGGCAAAGTAATGTCTCTGCTTTTTAACATGCTGTCTAGGTTGCTCATAGCTTTTCTTCCAAGGAGCAAGGGTCTTTTAATTTCATGGCTGCAGTCACCATCTACAGTGATTTTGGAGCCCCAAAAAATAAAGTCTCACACTGTTTCCATTGTTTCCCCATCTGTTTGCCATGAGGTGATGGAACTGGATGCCATGATCTTTGTTTTCTGAATGTTGAGTTTTAAGCCAGTTTTTAAACTTTCCTCTTGGACGGAGGGAAGAACCCCATGGATGGAGGGAAGGGCAAGTTCAAAGGCCTGAGGTGATATGTTCTAGGAACACAAAGAGGGCTGTGCAGTTGGAGGGGTGTGGGGGCCATGGGGTCAAGGAGGTGATGCGGCCCTGCAGGTTACTGTACAGACTTACAGACTTTGGCTTTTGTTTGCAATTCTTCAGCAGGTCCGGGCTCAAGCATTCCCTCTTCTAGGAAGCCCTCCTGACTCCCAAGCTGGCTGTGACCCCACAGCCTCCTGGGATCCCCTCTGTCAGAATCTGTGACTTGCAGGGTTTTAACCTTGTTTCTGGGTACTCGTGGGTCTGTCTCTTGCATGGGGCCCCGAGACCCAATCTGGTGAGATGGGAGAAGGGGTGGTATTTAACTGATTCACCTCATAACCCCTGAACCCCTAACCATACAATATTCATCCTATGAATTTAGACACTGAGCCAGATTACCCAACCACACCGCTTTTAAATAAATAAATAAATCTTTTCTTGAAATATAAAGTCCAAACCCTAAGTGTACAGCTTGATGAACTTTTACAAAATTCTTTTATATCAGAAGCCCTGTTTTGTCCCCCCGTCCTGACCTCTAACACAACGATGAGCTCAGTCTGCTCTTGAGGGTACTATAAGTGGGATTGCACTTGTCTACTCTTTTGTGTATAGCTCCTTCACACCTTGTGTCTATGCAGTCCAGTCATGTTGTGAGAGGCAATGATTTGTTCTTCTTTGCCCTATGCTATTTCATTATTGAACACACCCAGATTGCTTATCCATACTCCTGTCTAGAGGTGCCCAGGCCTTCAGGTTGAAAGCTGCTCTGAGCATTCTTGTTAAGTCTTTTTGTGGACGTGCACTTGTTGTTCATTTCTCTTGCGTGGCCAACTAGGAGAGGGATTGCTGGGTCCTAGTAGTGCCTGTGGGGCTGCCCTGGTGGGTCGGTGGTGAGGAATCCATCTACCAATGCAGGAGATGCAGGTTTGATCCCTGGATTGGGAAGATTCCCTGGGGAAGGAAGTGGCAACCCGCTTCAGTATTCCTGCCTGGGAAATCCCATGGACAGCGGAGCCTGTGGGGCTACAGTCCATGGGGTCGCGAAAGAGTCGGACCCGACTCAGCGACTAAGCAGCGACGAAATATAGTAGCACGTGTCCACAGTGAATTTCTTAGCTTTTTTCACAGGGCTCTCCCAGTGCCACTGCCCATATTCTTGCACACTGGGTACTGCCAGTATCCTTAAGACCCTTAGAGGGAGGAGGGAAAGCTAGCACCTTGCTTTCATTGAGCAGTTATTGTCTGCAAGGCACTGATGTGTACAAATCGGTCCAGTCATCATGATGACCAGGAAAGTCAGCATATCATAGCACCTGTCTTACCCTCAAGGAGCCAAGGCTCTCTCTCCAAGGAGAAGCCACTGGCCCAGGGTCACACAAGAGTCCAGCCGACCTGTCTGACTCTGACACTCACCATCCCCCTCCCCCTTTAATTTTAAAACAGTAGGTTTACAATGCTGTGTTAGTGACGCTCATCCTCTTAACCACTGCCCAGGCCAGCCCCCCTCAAGGGAAGAAAATGCTACCTACTTTCTGGTCTGTCTTATCTTCCCTAATTCCTAGCAGATCCCACTCCAGTGGAGACCCCTACAACTTCCCCCCTACCCCTACTCAGCTCCCTAGGCACCTGCAAGCCACCTCAAGCACCAAGGCCCAGTCAGGGACGGGGCTTGTCGATGGTAAAGATTAATGAAAATGCATGTCTCCAGGCCCTACCCTGCATCCCTGACTCAATAGGTCTGGGGTGGAGGGCTCAGGAACTGGCGTGTTTAACTTCAATCTGATGTGTAGCCCTATTGAGAACTCTGAGTGATGTGGAACCGTGGAAGGCATTAGAGCAGGGGAGAGGCTGAATGGCAAAGAGTACCCCTGGAACTTAGGACCTAGAGGGAAACCCCTCTAGCCAGAGTTCCTGGGTCCAATTCTTGACTCTGATCATTACCATCTCAGAGCCATAGTTTCCCCAACCTGCAAAAGGGCTGATGTTAATTAAAATTGTCCACTCTCAGCTGACTGGTCTGGCTGTGGGTACAGGTGTCCAGGAAATAGGCCTTAGAGCATTATGGAAATGCTGCCAAAGGTGCCTGAGAAATTCAGATGATGGCAAGATCCCTGGGAGGCCTTCTTGTAGTGACTGCAGCTGAGAGTGGGCTGGGAAGGGAGAAGGCAGGCTGGGTGGTGACTGGTGTGGACACAAATCTGGGGCATTGGTGGGTGGTCTTCAGTTCCCCCAGGGGGCTGCATGGCAGGCTTTGGGGGTCGATAGTCATAAGTCCAGGATCGAAGACCTGGCTCTCCTCCTTCCTTGCTCTGTGACCTTGAGCTGACCACACATTGTCCCTGGGCCTCAGTTCTTTAAAGAATGGTGATGCATCTTGCTCCTGAATATGGTGTCAAGAAGCAACGAGACTTGGACTCAGGCAGACAGGGTTCAAGCCCATCCCCACATGCAAGTGTGCCCTTGGGCGCTGGCTTCATCTCTCTGAGCCTCCACTTCCTCATCCAGGGTTGGGAGTGTTGGAAGCTGAGCAGTGCCCATGGGCAGAAAACCCCCATCATTGCCTCTCTAGAAGCTGGGGTCACAGTGCAGGGCTCCCCTTGCCAGCCCAGCCCTCATTTTCTGCCCAGAGTAAATCCAAGGTAACTGATCATTCAAAGAATGTTGCAATGAGATTAGAGGTCAAAGTACTCAACCCCTTTCCTATTTCCCAGATGGGAAAACTGAGGTCCGGAGAGGAGCTATGGTGTGCCCCTGGTTGTGCCAAGGCAAGAACCTGGTCCTCTTGACTCAGCCTTTCTGCCTTGGTTTCTCCGTCTGTGCACTGGGCTGGAGAGGGGAGCAGTGAGTGTACTGTGTGAACATCCAAGGACAGGATTAGGGGAGTGGAGGAGCCCAGGCACGCCTAGGATCAGGCATCAACCACCCACAGATTACCCAGGCGTCTGTATGTGCCAGCCAGTCTCAAGGCCACCATTGTCCCAGAGCCAGGAGATGATGGGTGATGAGATTAAGGTCAACTCTGAGGGAAAAGGGGACAGCCCAGGCACCCAGGCCAAGGCAAGGGAGGGGCCCTCCTTCCTTGTGACATGGATCTGGGCCAGGCTGTTACACAGACACACCCATGGAGTCAGAGACCTTCCNGGTGATGAGATTAAGGTCAACTCTGAGGGAAAAGGGGACAGCCCAGGCACCCAGGCCAAGGCAAGGGAGGGGCCCTCCTTCCTTGTGACATGGATCTGGGCCAGGCTGTTACACAGACACACCCATGGAGTCAGAGACCTTCTGACAGACGCAAATAGCAACTCATGGACCATGGACATGTACGTGGGACCACCATCTCAATACTTCCCAGGACTGGAGCAACAGCCAATCAGAGGGGCTCGGAAGTACCTTTTTTTTTTTTTTTTTTTTCAAAGTTACAGGTTTGAGGTGTTCTTTTTTTTTTTTCAACATTTTAGCAAAATGATACTGATTTTGAGAATCCACTTAGAATACATTTAGATTGTGTTTTTAACTTTGTTATATATAAAAATACATTCACTTTAAAGAAGGGTCAGTTTGAAGAACAGTGTCAGTAGGTGGCCCAGATGGTAAAGAATTTGCCTGCAATGCAGGAGACCCAGGTTCAATCCCTGGTCAGGAAGATACCCTGGAGAAGGGAATGGCGACCCACTCCAATATTCTTGTCTGGGAAATCCCATGAACAGAGGAGCTTGGTGGGCTATAGTCCATGGGATCACAAAGAGCCAGACATGACTGAGAGACTGAGTGCGCGCACACACACACACAGTGGGGATGGTCACCCTCCCCTTATAGGGTTACTGCATAGATTAAATGAGATGGTACAAGTAAAGCTCTGAGCATGGCATTCAGCAGGTACTCAATATACGCTCAAGCCTGCCCCTCCGACCCAAGCTGCTCTTAGATCCCAAAACCCATTGAAGAGGAAGAAAAAACACACATCAATTTTCTACAAATAAAGAGGTCAAAACATCAAATGTTCCTTAGGGCCTTTCTCCTGTTTATTGCCACGTCCCCAGCCCCGTCCTGCCCTGCTCACTCCTCATCAGCCCCAGTGGTAGGGAGCCAGGCCCACCCAGCTCCCGTCGGGCTCCTCTGCTGGGAGTAACTAGTTGACGGTGTGCAGGCAGCTGGCAGGCAAATCCTGTCCCAGTCAGTCCAGCTTCAAGTTCAGCACCAGGGCATTCTGGCAGGAGAAAGGGGGCCAGGAGCAGGTGTGGGGAACAATGAGGGGTCACCCAGACACAGACTGGGGTGGACACGGGTGTGGTCAGGAATGAAATCAGCTCAGTGTTTAAGAAGCAGCATGGGGCTTCCCTGGCGGCTCAGTGCTTTTAAAAAAAAAAATCTGCCCGTCAATACAGGAGACACAGGTTCAATCTCTGGTCCAGGAAGATCCCACATGCCACAGGGCAGCTAACCCATGTGCCACAACTCCTGAGCCTACGCTCTAGAGTCCAGGGGCCATAACTAGTGAAACCTGTGCACTCTAGAGCCTGTGCGCGGCAACCAGAGTGGACACTTCAGTGAGAAGCCTGTGCATTGCAACTGGAGGGCAGCCTCTGCTCGCCGCAAGTAGGGAAAAGCCTGCACAGCAGTGAAAATCCAGCCCAGCCAAAAATAAAGAAAGAAGTGTTTAAAAAAAGAAGACTGGCCTTATGACCCTTCACCTCTCTGAACTTTGAGTTTCTCAACAATCAAGTGAGGAGAAGCACCCCTACCTCCCAGAGCAGAGAGATCAAATGAGAAAAATGTCCATCCAATGCTCCAGGTGCAATGCTTGGTGCGCAAGGCAAAGCTAATGTTTATGGAGCACTTACTATATGCCTTTAAGTGAATTATCTCCATAAATCATCACAACAGCTCTTCAGAGTGGATACTATTCTCTCTATTTGAAACGACAGAAAAATAGAAGCACCGAGAAAGAGAAAGCAATTCGTCCAAGGCAGCAGAGGAGGACAGTAGCGGAATTCATGTTTCTTTCAGGGGATCCCTGGCTAAGGGCGCCTCCAGATTCTGAGGGGCAGGGTCTTGCTCAGGGGATTGGCAAGACTGTACTGATGGCCACTGCCCTCCTTAGTCCAATGCCCTCCAAGTTGAGAATGGCAGGCTCTTGCTCATTGGCCAAAAACATTGGCTGAACTGGCCTTTCCCACCTCCTTTCCTCACCTCAGTTATGTCCAGCTCTGCCAGGTTGTAGTTCATGTCCAGAAGGTCAGGAAGTGGGAACCCAACTTGGAGTACATCTGAGAAATATAGGAAGGGTTATTTCAGCCTACCTGCTCTACAAGTAATTGGCTGCCTGGAGCAGCATAGTGGGAAATAGTGCAGTGATTGATTCATAATGTCTGCCAGCTGCACAGGCCTAGACACCTTCAGCTGGATCACCACCGACTTGCATCCCAGGGCTGGGTCAAGATCTGGCTTCTGGTATCGGGTCAAAGGTCAGAGTCCAAGTTGTTGAAGGGACCCTTGTCCCCAAGCAAGTGACATTAACATGACATTAGCCTCAAAGACTCAGTATTGACTATCCACTCCCTTTTAGGTTTCCTCATTTGGGGCCTTTGAGAGCACCCTTGTGACATCCCTTCCTGCTCAGAGTGCTTCTTGGCACCAGCAAAACCCTCACCATTGATGACTGGGATGTAGGCTTCTTGGAGAAAATCAGTGATGAAGCCAGTCAATTTCTTCTCCTGGCAAGAGAGAAAGAGAAGATACCCTCATCCCATCATTCCATTAATTCAACAGATTTTTTTCAGCTCTTAGTCCAACTGAGTCCAAGGACCACAGGAATGAATATTAGAGACATCAAAGCACATCAAAACTGCGCCTGACTGTTACATTGTAGACGGATGCCCTTCATTTCTGCTTAGCTCCTGTTCAGTCCACAGGGTCTCAAAGAGTCAGATAAGGACTGAGCAACTGAGCACACACTACTCCTAACTACATCAGGTTCTGGGTTGGGCTCTGAGGCTACAGAAACTAACAAAAATAGTACCTGGGCTGGGCAAACAAGCTCAGGGTGCTGCTATGCACAATGCTTTTAAAATCAATCTAGGGAGATATACAGATTCTATCCAGAAAAGAGAAGAGACTCAGAGAAGCAAAGCAATTTTCCCAAGGCCACACAGTCAGCCAGGAGCCCCAAACCCTACAACGACCTATCCTATTCACTCTGCCTCCATTTCAGAATTCTGCCCTGAAATCCCAAGGTGAATAGGCCCAGGTTTTCTGCTTTTAAGCCAGACCAGGCAGAAGTACTTGGGATACTTACCTTGAAGGGGCCAATCGATGAGGACCTCCGGGACATGCTCAGTAATCTGCAGAAGAGAGGGAACCAGGGAGGAGGAAGGGCAGTCAGAGCCCTGGAGAAAAGGCATCTCAAACACCCACAGCTCCTCTCTGATGGGTAAGTCCCCTTACAGCCTTCACACTAGGTGCTCCTAAGTCTGTTTACATGCTACCTGTGATGGGGCACTTACCACTCGTCCTTACAGCCCATGTTGTTTCCCACAGCTCAAACCACTGACGTCTCTCATTGGTCCTGCCTCCTCTGTCTATTGCACCTGCCCAAGGCCAGATATGCAGAGGTTTGCAGCTCAGTTAGCCAGTTCCAGACTTCTGCAGCACACAGGACCCCACCTTTGCACAGCTTCTGGTGGCACTAATGCACCTTGGCACCAGAACAGGCCATATGATGGTCATCTACTGGTTGTCTCTTCCCAGCATCTATTCTTTATTCCAGTAATAGACTCTCCATTTCCTGATCCTCTCTATCCAAGTCATTACAGTGGGGTGAGCATATCACCCAGACCTGGCCAATCAGAGCATTTGATCTCTAGCATCATCAGTTCAGTTCAGTTCAGTCATGATCTTAGTTTTTTGAATGTTGAGTTTTAAGCCAACTTTTTCACTCTCCTATCTTTCACGTTCATCAAGAGGCTCTTTAGTTCTTCACTTTCTGCCATAAGGGTGGTGTCATCTGCCAGGAGGTTATTGATATTTCTCCTGGAAATCTTGATTCCAGCTTGTGCTTCATCCAGCCCAGCATTTCACATGATGTACTCTGCATATAAGTTAAATAAGTAGGGTGACAATATACAGCCTTGATGTACTCCTCTCCCAATTTGGAAGCAGTCTGTTGTTCCATGTCCANAGGGGGTGGGAAAATGGAGAAGGGAGGATGGGTGGGTGGGAAAATGGTGGAATCATCTGATAAATGGATGGGAGAATGGATGATGAATGGGTTAATGGGTGGAGGGATGAATAGAAAGGTCCACAAATGGTGGTGCATGGATGCGAGGATGAATAAAGGGATCAGTGGGGATGAATGAATGAATGGATGGATGGATGGATGGATGGATGGATCAGTAAATGATTAGGAGGATGGATAATGGAGAACGGAGGAGTAGATGGGTGGGTATCTGGGTGTTTAGGTGGTAAATGGCAGATACATAGATTCATTCATTTAATAATATCAGCTCCTGTTCTAGGTAGGAACGGTATGGAGGGTTGGGTGGGTTCTAGCTAAAAGGATAGAGTCTAGGACATGACTACATAGTAACAAGACAGACTGGAAAAAAAAGAAGGTGGATGGATGGACAATGCAGAGGAGTTGTAGGTTGGTGGATAAATACCTGGTGTGTGGACAGTTGAATGGACAGATGAATACACAGTGGCTACATGGACAGAGAGTTGGTGGATGATGGGGTGAAATGGCGATAGAAATCTTCCCTGGCCCCTCCAGGTCCTAGCATTACTCACAACCTCAGGATAATTCTGTCTGGGCAGGGACTGTCATTACAGGGGGCAGATGCAGATATGGGGGATGTGGTCACTGGGCAGCTCACCACCGTATCCTTGACTTTTACATCAAAGGACTCCCGCAGAAGAGCAAGCTCTGCCGTGAGGAAGGCGGCCGAGAGCAGCAGCTGTGAGGAGCCTTCCGCATAGTCCTCAGGGAACTCAGCCCCTCCGGCATCATCCGCAAGCTGGATAGTGCTGCCCTGCTGCTGCTGCACCACAGGCTGCGGGACCGCCAGGGGAGAGACACTCAGCCTTGACCATGGGCAAGGCTCAGTCCTCCAAACGAATGGTGCTCACACCAGCCTAGCGACCCCATGGACTGTAGCCCACCAAGCTCCTCTATCCATGGGAGTTTCCAGGCAAGAATACTGGGATGGGTTTCCTTCTCCTGGGGATCTTCCTTACCCAGGGATCGTCTCCTGCACTGCAGACAGACTCTTTACCACCTGAGCCACCAGGGAAGTCTGTGGTGCCCAAGTCAGCAAGCAAGTCATAAAATGGTTGAGCCAGAGCAGTGTGCAGTGGCTCAACTCTCCCAGCGTACAGATGGGTAGACTGAGGCCCACAAGGATAATGGAGTCAATCACTAAACCCCTGGCAGCTCCACATAGGATTGTGTAAGTAACCTCAGTTAATCTGATTCTACATGATTAGAGCCCTCGTTTACTATTTTAACCTCAAGAGAAAGAGGTAAACGGAAGACAATGTGCAGCCTGTAAGAGCCCCACTGGAGGAAGACTTCACAGGCAGATGACCACTCGGGATTCTTCTTTCCATTCCTGGGAGATGCAGTCACCTGGTCACCAGGGTTCTGGAGCCCTGGGTGAGGCCCTAACCAAATCCTGCCTCCCTGCTAAGCTGGGTGCTCTCTTCTATACAATGACAGTGGGTAAGCCACTCACTGGGAGAAGCAGGCAGCGTCAGGGGTGTGGGTGTGGGTGTGTAGTTGGCCATCCCAGAAATTAGCTCAGGATTTGAGATTCGTATTGAGAGCAGAAAGAGAAAGAGGCCCTTCCCACCCTCTGCAACCCCAGCCCAGCCACCGGCCCTGGCAGAACCCCCCCCCACCACTCCTCTGCCGGTGATGCCCTTTGGTGCTTACACTGAAGTCCACCTGAATGTAGCTGGGTGTAGTGGTCGGTACGGACGTCAGGACATATTGGACAGTGCCCATCTGGCCCACAGGCATGGGGGCTGTGCAAAGACGAAGGTTCACTCAGAGAGACACCAGCCCAAGGACAGCTTGGAGAAGCCAGCTCCAGCCAGCTGCCACCTGAACCTGGCCTGGATGCCAGGACCCCGGCCCTCTCTGTGACACAAGGCAAACTGCTTACACTTGGGCCTCAGTAGTTTCATCTGCAGAGTGGAGGCAATGGTGCCTGATCTAGAAAATCATGCCACCTCACATCACCCTGCAAATACAGAGCTTGAGCGTTTACCAAGGGTTGTCCAGCTCAGTTCTCACAGCAGATTGGTGGGGTCTGGATTATTGGTTCTAGTTTACAGATGCATAGATTGAGAATTGGAGGAGTGAAATAATGTCCCAGGCCACTCTGCTGGGCACATGAACCAGTTTTCCTCACTCTCAGCCATCGGGGTTTCTCCTGGTCTTAGGGAGCCCTGTGGACCCCACAGTGATAGAGGTGGCGGTTTTCCCTTGACAAAGAAAAGGGTGGCGTTACTACTGGAATTACTCTTCGTGATACAAGGTTTGTGGATGAGCTGTTGTGAACAAAGGCTGCTGTTCTTGGAGTCTGGGAGGGTGATAGATAGAACACTGGGTGGAGGGCTGAGAGGTAAGGACAGCCCCTCAGGGCCTAAGGCTCCCCCTCTGGGCATTGCAGGGGACTCCATGACCTCAGACCTCCTCTAGTCCCAAGGCCGGGCCAGGAGCAGGCACTTGAATGGGGAGTGGGACATCCAAAAATTCTAGCCATCCTGCTGACCCCACGTGGGAGCAAGGCATGGCTAGGGCTACGTACCGTTCAGGCTGGCCCACTTCTTGTTCACATACACCAGGACTGCATCAATGGCAGGACACATCTGGAAGAAGAGAAGGCCCTGGGCTGAAGGGGGCCCGGAGTGGAGGGCCCCATTCTCACAGCTGAATGTTACTCCATGGGGAGCCTCAAGAGCCCTGGTGGGATAGGGACTGGAGGGGGAACCAAAGCCACAAGTCATACAGAAAGTCAATGGCAGAGCCCCAGGGACTGGCACACTCGGCAGGATTGGCAAGCTGTGCAGTACCAGCTGCCGTGTCCTCCTCCTCTGCTTGTGGCAGGCATCACTAGCTGATCACGGGACTTCCTCCCACGGAGCCAGCAGCAGCCTCAGGAGCCTCCTCAGCCGCCAACAGTCGATGGAGATCAGCAGCCGAGATGAAACGCGCTTGCCAGCCCTGGTCTAAGCAGTGCCGGGGATAAGGGGCGGAGGCTCGCTCCAGGCACTCACCAGACCGGGAAGAACTTTACGTAGGGTGCTGTCCAGGAACTTGTTGACCACCTTGGGCAGCATGCTGGACACAGAGAATGGGGACAGAGGCACAGATGGCAGGAAGTTAGGCGTGGGCCGTGCAGGGACATGGCTAAGGAGTTCAGTGGCTCAGGGAGCGGGA
This sequence comes from Neotragus pygmaeus, assembly GCA_006410875.1. NCBI lineage: Eukaryota > Metazoa > Chordata > Mammalia > Artiodactyla > Bovidae > Neotragus > Neotragus pygmaeus. The sequence goes on along the minus strand of SJYV01035025.1, from coordinate 1,243,445 downwards.
TGCTGGGTCGGGCTGGCAAGGGGACCATGCCTTCCTCCCCAACCACAGAGAACCTCACTTGCTAGGCAGGTTTGTCTTCACGCTGACCAGGATGACCTCACAGCCCTCACTCTTGAACATGGGGAGGCCCGTCTCCTCATCCTGCAGAAGCCGGTTGGTGGCTGTGATGTTCAGGACCACGATGATCTCCATGTTCCCACCCATGAAGCTGGAGGTGGGGGGAGGCAGGCATCAGGGCACCACTGCCACTGTGGCCACAATCTCAGCCTCTCTGAGAGGGGAAAAGGGTGGGAGACCATGCCATGGGACAGAAAGAGGGATAGGACCTGCCCAAGTTCACACAACCAGCCTTTCCTCTCCTCTCTTGCTTTGGTGAACTCCTACACATCCTTCAAAACCCTGCTCTGCTCAGCTGTCATCATCTCCCCAAAGCCTTTTCTGATCCCCAGCCCCTACACCCTGTCAATATTTCTTCTGTCCCAGGCCAATCTATCAATCTGTGATTATCTGTGCTTAGGTCTGGTTCCCATCAAAGGTAGGAACCAACTTTGCATTATCTCAAACCATGGCATGGTACACAGTAGGTACTTAATCAACGGGCATATAAGAGTGAGATAAAGAGGCCATTGTCCTTTCCTTCTCACCTCCCTGCCATACTCACCTCTTGCCAGTGATGGTCATTCCCGTGGACACACACTGGAAGATGCCCACCCCAGGCATGAAGTTCATTGTGATGACAGGCAGCAGCACATCCTTCACTTTCAGACTGGGAGGGGCAGACATTTGAGCAGTGAGAACTGGACAGGTGAGACCCCTCAACGCACTCTTCCACCACTCTGCTGGGAGACCTTGGGTAAATCCCCCGTCCCATGTCATAGGGATAAACCTGTCCCTGGGGCTGTCGTGAAACACAAACAAAAGGCTGAACATGAACCAGTCTGTACACAGAAAGCTCTCCTTGTGGGTTTAATTTGTGACCCTGGGCTGCTCCCTTCCCTGATGTAAGCCTCGGTTTCCCCACTGACAAAAATAGGAGGTTTGCTTAGATCTGAGCTTCCCATCGGTGATGCTATGGACGTTTGGGGCAAGACCATCCTGTGCTGCGGGCTGTCCTGTGCAATGCAGGATGTTTCACAGAAACCTTGGCTTCTGCTCACCCCAGGAACTAGATGCACCCCCTCCCTCACTCTACAAGTGGGGACAATCAAAAATGTCTCCAGACATTGCCAGATGTCGCCTGGAGGCAAAATCACTGCTGGCTGAGAACCACCGGTCAAGATCCAGGATAACGAAGTTGTGGCACATTTACTTCACCTGCCCACCCAGGGCTCTTGGCAGACATTGCTAACCCATCACACTGCTATTTCCTGCTAAGTCCAGAAAGTGTCTCAGAACCCTCCCCAGTACATCATTCCAGACGGCCCCTACTAATCAATCCCGTATGATGCAAGCAACAGAACCAGCTTGCCCCTGTCCTTAGATGACTGTTTCCATTCAGCCACTGGAGGATTTTTCATTCAATTTCACGTTCATTCAGCAAGCTCCTGCTGCGTGCAGGGTGTTGGAGTCTGACTTTCCAACTTCACTTCCTCCTCCCAATGGCCCTGCTCACAGCAGGACTAGAATTGTCCCCAGTGGGTGACTGAGGGGACTGAGGTCCAGGCAAGAGCAGCGACCTGCCCAAGGTCACACAGCAAGCCAGCAGCAAAGCCAGAAAGAGGCCCCATGTCCTGTATCAGCTCTTTCACTCAGGTCCTGGGCATAGCATTACCCACCACCCTCTGCCCTAACCACCACCCCTTTCCCCCGGCTCATGAAGCTCCTCCCCTGCTCACTCAGTGATGCCCTTGATAGGCTTCATCCCTGGGCGTTTTTGGCCCGCCTCAGCTGCCATCTTCTCCAGGATATGACTCTCATCCATGGCATTCTGGACCTCTGGAAAGGAGAAGAGTCAGATAGACCCTGGATATATGTATACTCATAGCTGGTTCACGTTGTTCAGTAGAAACTAGCATAACAATAAACAATACAGTGAATTCTACTGGAAAATATTTTGGCAGAATCTATTAAAGCTGAAGATATATTCTATATATTCTATAACCGTGAAATTCCGCTACTAATTACATACCCAACTGAAACGTGCTCGTGTTCAATAAAATGTGTATTTTGGAATTAGAGTTCGTAAAATAGCTGTATTTTTGAGTACCACCTAAAAATTCATCATTAAAAGAAGAAAAAGTGATGAGAGCCAGGACTGCCAGTGCTGTGGTTAAGACTCCACGTCCCATTGCAGAGAGCGCAGATTCAATCCTTCGTCATGGAACTGAAGTCCCACATGCCGTGGAGTGCAGTCAAAAAAAATTTTTTTTTAATCAAGAAAGAAATATATTGTAAATAAAAGTGACAAGAGCCATAAGAAGTGCAGGCAACTAGAGGAACCACATGACAGGTTTGGGCCAGGAAAGGAAGAGCTAGGGAAGGTTTCCAGGAGAAGGTGACCTGCCAGTTGGTCCTTAAAGGAAGGATAAGATTTTCACCAGGAAGCAAAGGGGTAAAGGAGGTGGCTCAGGGCAGAGAATGCACCAAGGGCAGAGGCGGGAAGAGGGGAAGGAGGTGGCGTGGTGAGGGAGGAGAGAGGAACGCAGGGTGGCTGGAGTGGGGAGGACAGGACTGGACTCTGGAGCAGTTTCCAGGGCACATCCCGGAGGCCTTGAACCTCAAGTTAGAGGGCTTGACGCTGTAGCCCAGACACTCTCAAACCGGGGTGGTTAGGGAATTCAACTGGGAGCTTGTTAAAGTAGAGATACTGTGCCTGAAGCCAAGACATTCTGATTCCCCAGGACTGGGGGCCCCCACCCCAGATGATACTGTGCCAGAAACACCCTGTAACAGTCACAGGCTAGTTCCCAGAGAGGGGACAGATCCTGAGCTGACAAAATCGTTAGCTCTTTGCTCCTGGATGTGACTTCCCTGAGGGTCACAGAGCTGGGGGTGGAAAATACCTCTTAGTAAAGAACCCTCAGAGCCTTTTCATCTCAATTTCATCTGAAGTGTGTTAGTTTCTCAGTCGTGTCCAACTCTCTGCGACCCCATGGACTGTAGGCAGATTCTTTACCATCTGAGCCACAGGGAGTTTGTATCACAATTTCATTTGATCCTGCCCCAAAAGGACAGTTTACCATTTTACATTTTTTTAATATATATTTTTATTTATTTGGCTGCACTGACTCTTAGTTGTAGTGTGCAGGATATTTAGTTATAGCAGGCAACTCTTAGTTGTAGCCTGTGGGATCTAGGCCCCTGACCAGGGATAGAACCCAGGCTGCCTGCACTGGGAGTTCGGAGTGGCCTCTGAACCACCAGGGAAGTCCCACTATTTTACATGTTTTTACATTTTACATTCACTGATGAGCACACTGGCAACACAGAGAGGGTAACTGACTTGCTTGAGGTCACAGAGTAAATTGTTGGCAGAGCTGGGGTTTGGCTCATGTCTGTCTCCCCGATGACCCACTTGTGGACACCAACCCCTGCCATTAGGGCCAAGGAGAAGCTACAGGAGGTAGAATTCCCAGCTCTGCCTTCAACTTGTTGGGGGACCTTGGGAAGGTCACCCTGCTTCTCTGGGTTTCAGTTTCCTCTCCTCTCTGTAAAATGGAAGAATAACACATTGCTTGTCAGTTTACTCTGAGGATCACAGAGCCCTCAAGTCTATGTAAACACGGGCAGTCACTACCTAACCCCAGTCACACACCTCTCCCACACCCCCTGCCAACATCCAGCGCCAGCTCACCGCGATTCAGGACGTCCATGCCCAGCCGCAGCAGTGCCCCGGGGTCTGCTCGCATGGGAGTCAGCAGGCCGCAGAGCGCCAGACACAGGATCCACAGCATGGTTCCGCCTGTGCCTTGGGCCTGAATTGGGTGCAGTCAGCAGGCCCTGGTTCTCCTGGGAAGCTCTCATGCTCCAGAGCAGACGGAGCCCCCTGGATGATCTCAGAAGTCTAGGAGCCTTTGGACTCCAGCCAGTTCAGAGAACCTCATGTCTGCCTCCTCCCAAAGGGCCCAAGGGTGTCTGGATGAAACACCAGGCCTTTTGGAGTCACCCTGAGCAGGTCACTTCCCTCTCTAAGCCTCAGCTTCTTCATCTGTGGGCCTGATGCATTCTGATCTGCCTGCCTGATAGGGTTGGTGGGAGGTTTAACTGCAATTTTTCATGTGTTTAGGTGTGGCTCAGAGAGCAGTGCCTGGGTCACAGAGGGAATTCCCTCCTGGTCCTGATCCAAGAATTCCCCATGCAGTGCAGTGTGGGAATGGGGGAACCCTCCGCTCCCCCAGCCCTCCCATGACAGCCCGGGGCATCCCCCACCTCCCCCAGCTCAGCCTCCCTTCCAGGAATCTCAGTTCACAGCCCCTTAAGGCCCCTGGAGCCAATGCCTCACCAATAAGGAAATCAAGGCATAGTTTGAACCAGCGCCAAGGTCTCACAGTCAGTGAGTAGAGAATCAAATGGTGACCCCTCACCTCAGATCCTTCAAAACTCCCAGGAAATCCCCTTCCCATCCCTGGGCTCCCAGACAACCTTTCTTCCTATGGACTACTTACCAAGACCTAAAATTCTTCCAACCAGAGGTGGACTGTTTATTTCAGGTTTGAGCTGTGGCTGAAAAGAATCAAGGTGGGGCGGCCACTGAGGCAGGCCTGTGTCACCGAAGAGGAAGAGTTCCCGATGGACTCCAGCCTGCTGACAGCTGGCCCAGCCACTGACCCATAAATAGAAATGCACACCTACTGGGTCCCTCTTTCTAGTCGAGCCCATGCCTGCCTGTGTGTATTCTTTCATTCAACTTACATTTACTGAGTCCCCACTATGTGTCAAGCAGGCCGGACTACAAGGTACACACAGCAGACAGTCCTGCTTGTCCTGAATCTTAGAGAGAAGAAATTGAATGGGATACAATGTGCATGAGGGATTAGGGAGTGGGAGTGGGCATCGGGGAAGGACTCTCTAAGGAGGAGATGTTTAGGCTGAGGCCTAAAGGATGAAAAGCAGCCAGTACATAAAAAAAAAAAAACAAGGAGACCATCAAGCTTACAATCAACATTTGCTAAGTGAAACTGTGATCTATTTGTCTCCCGTCCCATTCAATTTTTAGATATCTATCTGAGCTCGAAAATAATCAATCACGGTGTTTCTTCTACCCCTGTGAACAAGCCTAGTGCCAGATCTCTGAAGTTCATCCTGTGGGTGACTGTGGAGCTCAGCACCCGGCAGCAGAGCTTGAAGGGCTGGGTAAATGTCTTCTCTAGCCCTGCCCTACTCCTAAGGTGGGGAGACCGAGCCCCAAGACTGAGCACCACCCGAGTCCCCCCATTCCCAGACCAGAACTGATGTCAGGTGTCAAGGCCGCTCAAAGCAGGGATTTTTGCCCTCTTAGAATAACAGATGGCTTGAGGAACACCCCCTCCAGTATTCTTGCCTGGAGAATCCCCACGACAGAGGAGCCTGGTGGGCCACATGGGATCACGCAGAGTTGGACACGACTGAGCGACTGTCACTCACTGAGGAATACAGTCATACGGGTGTTTCCGGGACAAAGGGTCAATGTTTTGTTTCTGACTGTGTTTGTGCTTTTGCCTAAGCTGTCCCTCCCTCAAACAACACCTGCCTCCTCCTTGCTTATCTCTCAAGTCCTTCTCCACCAGGAAGCCTCCCCTCAACCTCCAACGCTCTCCAGCTTGAAGACCGTAGTTGGAACCTGAGCATGTATCTGATCCATCCCCCCAAGATGAGTGTTTCCTGCTGCCCAGCCCCATCTTCTACTCACACTATTTCCTCCATCTGGAGTCCTTCGCTTTCTACTTGCCAAATGCTCCTACCATCACCATCCCCCCACCCCCTGCTGCCTCGGCTCAGCTCTGAGCTCCTGCAAAATAGAGCCTCCCGTGTCTCCCACTGGCCTCAAATGGACCCAAGGAGGCACCCCAGATCTGCTGTCTCCTTGATCTTGCCCAGGTCCTACAGCATCTGAGGTTTGTGAATGTCTGGTGGCTTCCTGTCAGGTTCAGAGCACTGGGTGGGAGTCAGGACATAGACCCAAGCCCTGGTCCTGCCACCCAGTTACTGTGTGACCTCAGGCAAGTCTCTCGCCCTCTCTGAGCCTCAGTGTTTTCATCTGTAAAATGCCAAGGCTGAAAAAGACACTGTCTGGGGAGAGGCCCACAGGTGGAGCCTGTCCTTACCTTGCCGAGCCTGGGGATGTCCTGCTGATGACTGGCCCCTGCCTCCCCACCCTGGGATGAGGAAGCCCTTATATTTGGGAGCCTGATTAGCTGCTTGGATAATTAAGGGTTTAATAAGGCCCAGATAATTATCTAGAGGCCCAGAGAACAGGAGCCCCAATGCTCACGTGACAATTCAGCCTGATCCAACATAAATAGCACAGAGGACATGGATGGCTGCCCCAGGGCGGGCACTGGGGAGGAGATGCGGTCTCCATCAGGCTCACACTTCCCCTCCCCAAGACTGAGTGCCTCCCACAAGGCTGGACACACTGTTGGCATTCATTCCTTTCATGTTTACCTAGGACCCACTGTATGCCAGGCCTGTACGGGGGCGAGAGATGCCACACCAAGCAAAGGAGCTGTATTTCCTATCCTAGGGGGGCTCCTGGAGCGCAGGGGGGCAGGCCATCTGCAAGTGGACAGCACAGAGCCAGGTCAGTCCTGGGGAGCTGAGGGTGGCAGAAGCCAGAGAACTGGGGGATGGGACAGGGAGAGAAGAGGGGGTTATTCCAGAACAGAAGAGCCCTGAAGCAGAGGGTGTTGGAGCTGATGCCTGAGGGGCAAGCAGAGCCAGCGCTGCAAGGCAGGGGAAGGTGTTTCAGGCAAGGAGTCAGCGGGTGCAAAGGCCTGGGACATGTGGGCTAGACCATCACGACTGGGCCCCCTAAAACTCACAGAGAGCAAAGAGCTGTGGCCCAGTGGTGTGTCCTCAAGGGAGACCCTCCTGGAGGAGATGCCAGGAGATGGTAAATGCTGGCATGAGGGCTTTCTCCAGATCTGGAGGGCAATGAAGGCAGGTTGACCCCAGGGCCACAAGACTAGCTGGCTACAGAGCTGGAGTTAGACCTGGGGCCTCAGGGTGCCCAGCCTCTGCTCCGCTCCTGGCGAGACCCTTGAGGGGCACGGCTGGGGGTGCCTTGAAGGTGGTGAAGAGTCCCAGCGGGCTGCTGGAGAGATGAGGTTTTGATCCTCCACCTAAAGGGAGCTCACAGATGTGGAAGATCAAGGACGCTTCTGTGCCCATTGTGCACAGGGGGCTCCTGAGGCCAGAGAGGGGTGAAGGCCTGCCTGAAGTCCGCGGGGCGAAACCAGATTGAAGTGAGAGAGAGAAGGACCCAGGTCAGCATAGCCAGTATCCATCCTGATGTGGGCCCTGCGCTGGAAGAGCCAGACTACAGATAGCATCACTTTATCCCTGCAGATCCACCCCCTACAGACAGAGGCACCAGCAGCCTCCACCTCCTCCTTGCATGCAAATCCACCCGGGTGTGCCCAGCCCTCCCTGTCTCCCCCATGGCGGTCCTGGGTACTGGGGGGAAGGCGGAGGCAGGAAAGACATGGGATGGTTGGGGTGATAGAGGCTGAAGAAACCCCTTTGCATGGGTTTGGGGATCTGGGCCTCCATCCCAGCCTCTGCGCTCACAAGCTGTGAGTCCTTGGGTAGCACCTTCAGCCTCCCTAGGCCACAGTTTTATCCTCTTTATAATGTGGGGGCACAAATAATGATAGCATTGCTCAGAGGGAAAAGGACAGTCATGCCATCCCCTCTTTCTCTAAGGTCAAAGTGGCCAGAGAGGAGGCAAGCTCCCTAAAAATAAATTCCTTTAGGGACACAGTGAATCTTTCCTGGGCCCCTGGGTCATCACATGGCTTCATTGTCACCGGGGAAGCCTGGTTCAGCCAACCTGTGGCTAGAGCCTCAGCTCTCATGATGGTGATAGTAATAGTAACAAGAGGGCCCCTTACTGTGCACCTGACCTGTGCCAGACAGTGTGCTGAGTGTTTGATATGCACTAGTCTACTTAATCCTGAGGACTACCCTATGAGGTGGGCACTGTGGCAATTTTTTCCATTTTACAGACAGAGAAACAGAGGCTCAGAGAGATCAAGCCACTTGCCCAAGTTACAGCAAGTGATGGCAGAGCCAGGAGCTCCAGAGCCCAGGCCAGATATGCTAAGGCATACCCAAGGGGGCACTGCCCACCTGTCGACCTCCCTTCTCCGCCCCACGCCCCAGCATCGTCCTGCCTGGTCCCTACCAAAGCTCCAAATCCTGCCATCCTTCCAGGACCAGCTGCAGCTTCTTCTTCCAGGGAAACTTCCTCTCCCACCTCCCCAACCCCCACAACCCTCAGATACTGAAGACCAGGCCAGTCCTGAAGATCAGCAAGGGTGACACCCAGTTCACCCACCCAGCCTACAAGGACTGGACTCCACGCAGTTTCCCAAGCTCAGGGCTGGATAAGCCTGGGCCGGAGCTCCGGCATATACACAGTACAAGCAGCTCACTCACCACACGCTTATTATGCACTTGCTATATGCAGGGTAAGGGACAGTGGGGAGAGAAGCCGCAGACACTAGCCACGGTCATCAGAAACTGGAGGGCAGCAGAGTCACCAGGGCAGAGGCGTTTACACATGGCCAGGGAGACCGCCTGTGAGCTGGTGGGCAGGGTAAACCAGTTCCGGTTAAGGTGGTCCAGGCAGAGCATAGAGCCCAAGGCCTAGAGGGAAAGAGTGCAAGGTGCAAGGTCAGGGTGAAAAGTGGGCCTTGAGAAGGTTCATGAAGGAGCCAGACCTGAGAACGCACCCAGACCTGAGAACGCATCCTTCGGTATGGGTCTGTATACAGGACTCAATTCTGAATTCTTTTTAGCACGTCTTCTTTAGCATGAAGCTAACCAGAGGGAGCATGGCGGGAACGCATGAGAGAGGAAGGGGCGTCCTGTGATTTCCGGTGGAGTCGGGGTGAGCCGTGTGGGGAGGAGTCCATCCAGCAAAGCTCATCTCAACCACCCGCCCAGATTCGACCCCTCTGGCTCAGCCTGGGGGCAGCCTTTCTGCACCCCTTTGCAAATAAACCAGGGCCCTTCCCAAACCCGCACCCTCCCGCTGTCCACTCGCTCTGAAGGCCACTGGCCTGTGACATTGCCCACAGTCCCTTGGGCAGCTGCTCTGTGTGTGGCTGCCACATCTGCAACTCACAACCACCACCGCTTGCCCGGGGAGCTCTGGAGGTCTTCTTTGTGACCACGCCACAGCTTGTGGGATCTTAGTTCCCCAAAGAGGGATTGAACCCAGGTCCTTGGTAGTGAATGTGGAGTCCTAACCACAGATCTGCCAGGGAATTCCTTGAGGTCTTCGTTGCCAGGTGCCCAGCAACCCCAGGCCAGCTCCGACCTGGTAGCAAACCCCCCTGCTACCTACCCAGTAAGCTGAACAGCACCCTCCCATCGAAGTCTGAGCCCTTCCAAGTCTTTCCTTCCGGGTACTGTCCCTCAGCCCTAGCGAACTGTATAGCGTTTCCTTCAGTTTGCAGTTACTCTTTTACCATAGTTAATAATCCTTCAGAGTGAGAGTCCCCTGTTTTAGATATTATGTGGTTTCTACCTTCTGATTGGACCCAGGTTGCCATGCTCATCTGTGTCCCCCAGTAGCCAGGACCCAGCACACTCCTTACTGAAAGGCTGAATGGGATCCCTCAGGGACTAGGCCGGTTCTCTTCAGACAGACCCTGGCTTCCTTCTGGGCAGAGAGCCTGACTCAGCTGTTTCATCCCCCTCATCTTAAAAAAATGTATATTATTGAACCAGGAGCATCATGGGTACAAATAAGATCTAGATCACATCACTGGATAAATGGGTAGATGTGTGGATGACAGGATGGATGGATGGATGGACAGATGGATGGGTGGAAGGAAGGAAGAACAGAAGGAGGAAGGAAGGAATAACAGCTGGACCACTGGACTGATGGCTTAATGAATAGATGTCACATATTAATCTTTTTCTAGGTATTAAATTTATGGCCTGAGTCTGTGTCTCAAAATTTTTGTCTCTCCCATACTCCATACCACCTAGCCTTGGGCTGAGCTTGTATAAAGACCTGTTAAAGTAGGATTCATGAATTAGTTCACCAAACAACCAAATGAAATAAATCCATGCTGTCCTGGGCAAATCATGAGGTGGGATTTTATAGCCTGGCCCTTTCCAGCTTTCAGGACCACCCCCACCTCCTCCCACTAACACTCCGGGCTTGTTCCAGGCCCCTCAGCCTGTCACTCGGAGCCTTTAGGGTTGAATTTAAAACCATTACAGGGGGAAGGTTAGTGTACCGCTGTCCCAAGGGCTTTGCTTACTGATGGTGAAAATTTGGACACTTTTACTCCCCAGAGAAACAAATATAATCTGAATCCAGTGTATCTGGGAAGGAAGGAATATGATCTCTGGCTAAGAGATTAGCTTATCAGAAAGAGAAAAATCACATGGCTTCATCCTGCCAGCGATTGCCCCCCTCAGCTTCCCCTAGGTCATCTTGTCACCTGTGACCCGCTGGGTTTGAAGAGGTTTCACAGCGAAAAGGAATAAGACATGGACAGTGTCTGACACAGGCCCAGGAAGCAGATCCTGCCTCCTTTAAACAAAAACTCGCCTGTGAGCCGCGTAAACCGAGATGGAGAAGCTGCTAAAGAAGACAGCGAGTGTCTGTCACCTGAGGTTCATGACCTAAGGTCCAACCCCAGGTGGGAATGCTGGTGATGGAAGAGAGGACTGGGCATCTTAGGTATAATCCTAGGAAGGTGGCAGTCCTGGGGATCTGCCATCCCCCAGCTCAGAGACTCTGGGCACACTCCCATCCTTGCTGGGCCTTAATCTCTGCTCCTGTGAGATGGGACTGCACGCTCTGCCCGCAGAACTCTCAGGGCTCCTGAAGTTCTAGGAGAAGGATGGGATGGCACTCTGAGAGGAGAAATGCCACCAGGTGAGGGCACAGGCCTGAAGCGCCATTGTGGCATTCACAACTTCAGCTTGTCCACGTAGCTCCCCTAGGCTAGGAGGTGATGCTGTCAACAGATATGGTCAGCAGGGACATGGCCACACCCTCTTTCTTTCCCAGGCCAGCTCTGGGGGCTCCAGGGACAGACAGGACCAGGCCCGGCATGTAGGGAACTGGCCTCCACTATGCAAAGAGTTTGCCGAGCCTGGCTGGAAGTTGCAGCTCAAGAGATGTTTAATGCAAGATCTGTACAGCCTGGAGGAAATATCTGCTCCCCATAAGGAGGGGATGGAGGCAGGAAGGGGGTTTGGAGTGAAGGGGCCACCATGGTATGAAGCAGCCTGGCTGGGCCAACCAACTTGCTGGTGATGACTATGTGGTGATGAAAGTGTGGCTTTGACTCAGTTTCCCAAGTGAGTGACCCTTTTGAGGCCAAAGGGTCCCTGGAGCAGCTCTCCCAGTGGTCCCGCATCAGCGCTGGTACAAGAGTCCACTGGACACCACGACATAGCCCTGAAAGACAGAGACAACCATGGGCCCCGCGAGAAGCCGCGCAGCAGCCGTAGGACCCCGGTGGCCCAGCAGCCTGGCTCCAGCTCAGGCTCTGCGGCTCTTGCTGTGTGTCCTGAGCGCAGCCATTGCCTCTCCGGCCTCAGTGTACTGCTGACTCTCTTGGATGGCGAAGCACCCATTTTGCAAGGCTGCTACTGATAGATGGATGCAGCCAGATTACACAGGCAGAGTACTCAGTGTGGAGCTGAGCTTGACTCGGGCTTCATATGTGGTCAGGACCACCTCTGTTTTATAACCTGGAGTTCAGACCACTGAGTATCTTCTCCAAGTCCAAGCCTCTCTAGCAAAACCAGCCATACCCCGCCCCAAATGTCCCCTACTGTCTACACTGCACTGCAGAAACTTCCTGGAGGCCTGCTGATCTTTTCCTACCTTCCTTCCTTCCTCCCTCCTTCCTTCCCTCCCTTCTTTTTTCTTCCTTCCTCTTCCTCTTTCTCTTTCTTTCTTCAATCTTCATTGGCCTCTACTACGATCCAAGCCCTGTGCCAGGTGTTGGGAACCCAGCAGAAAAATAACCAGAACCAGTCCTTGTCTTTGTGTAACTTGTACATGGTCCAATAGGGTAGCCATTAACACCTGGCTAATTACAGGTACCCCCTCTTATCCATGGTTTCATTTACCCGAGTATAACTATGGTCCAAACATATAAAATGGGAAATTCTAGAAATAAATAATTCATAAGCTTTAGATCCCATGCTATTCTGAGTCACAATGAAATCCCATGCCATCCTTCTCATCCCGTCCTGGATGTGAGTCATCCCTTTGTCCAGTGAATCTACACTGTATGTGATTCCCACCCATTAGTACTATCTATCCGGAGAAGGCGATGGCACCCCACTCCAGTACTCTTGCCTGGAAAATCCCATGGACAGAGGAGCCTGGTAGGCTGTGGTCCATGGGGTCGTGAAGAGTCAGACACGACTGAGCAACTTCCCTTTCATTTTTCACTTTCATGCATTGGAGAAGGAAGTGGCAACCCACTCCAGTGTTCTTGCCTGGAGAATCCCAGGGACGGGGGAGCCTGGTGGGCTGCCGTCTCTGGGGTCACACAGAGTTGGACACGACTGAAGTGACTTAGCAGTACTATCTACCTGCAGTTTCAGGCATCCAATGGGCATCTTGGAATGTGTCTCCCCCTAGATAGGTGAGACTACTCTACATTTACATTAGTTAAAATTAAGTAAGATTTAGAATTCACCTTCTCAGATACACTGATCATATGTTGAGGGCCCAAAAGTCACCTGTGCCCAGTGGCTGAAAGGGCCACTGCCTTGGACAGTGCAGACCTCTATCCTTGCAGGAAGTTCTATTGGGCAGTGCTGGCCTAGGGACCTTTGACTTCAGTCCCAAGTGGCTGGATTAGGGGGTGCTGAGGTGAGTCAGCCACTGACCTTGCCCGATAAAGGAAGTCTTCGGGAAATTCCCACTAAAAGCCCTGCTCCCACGTGTGCTGATGGTTGCTTTTGGGGGGGCAAGTTATTACCTGCCAATCGCCTTGGGACCATAGTTCTCAAGCAAGGAGGCCATCCTCCCTGAAAGCCCTTAGCCAGTCCCTCTTAGGGAGTGTGAATGACACAGATGTTGGGCTTGAAGGACCTTGGTTAAGTTTTCTGTCCCATGCACATCCTATTGAACGAATTAGGAAGAATATTGTCCTTTTGTAGCTCAGGTGAAGCAGAAAGAAGTGGTAGGATGTCATCCTGGGCCCACAATGTCTGATCCCGACATTAGATCATTTTAGAAGGGTCAGGATCCCCTCCTACCACCTGGCCTGTGGAGGTTTGTGTACAACCCTGGAAAGACTACCTCTCTCATCCTCCCCCAGACTCCAGAGGGGCTCTGCCTATCCCAGGGCACAGAGTCACAGCACAGTTGGTCTGAATCCACTGAGTGTGACCTGGTGTGATATTTGATGAGGGTGAGTGAAACCTTTGCTCCAATGTCACCTTACATATAGAATTTTACATCTCATCACAGCTGATTCATGGCATGGTCTGGGCAGGGGGGCATTCCTAGGCCTGGCTGACCCTGGACCCCACTGTGTGCTCTAGTATGAAGGGAGGGAGAGAAGTGACCCCCAACCTCCCAAGCTCAGCCTCCCTCCAAAGATGAAGGAGGCCCCTCTGGTCACACTGAAGGGCTCTCACCTCCTGGATAAAAATCTCAGGGGTGACGTACTGGAGATTGACCACGTGGGGGAGGGCAATCCCCATGCCCAAGAGAGCTGCAGGAGAGAAAAGAGAAATCAAGGTCAGCCGGTAATGAAGTGCCACCTGAAGCCGGCCCTGCGCTGTGGTCTTCACATGTGTCATGACACCAAGGTCCACAGATACTCAGGAAGTGGGAACTGCTATTACTATACCCACTTTATGGAAGGGAAAACTGAGGTTAGGAAACAGAACTTGGCTAAAATCACACGGCTGCTAAACAGCCTAGCTAAGATGTACGCACAGGCAGCAGGATTCCCAAAGCCACCCTGTTAGCCTCTGGGCCTGGAATGTAGGAAGGGGCCGAGATAGAGCCTGGAGCAGGCATGCAGGCGGAAGGGGCCAGAGGAGCCACACGGGGCAGAGGGCAGAGCTCACCATTGAGGTGGTCCAGCAAGGGCTTCTCAAACACTTCATCCATGAGTGTCCGGACATGGTCGGTCTGCAGCCATGGAGCCAGGGAGATGGGGACCACGGGCCCATCCCGGCAAGGGGCCAGGGGAGCCACGTGAACACAGAGACAGATCAACCAACAGAGGTACAGCAGGAGAGACAAGGGCAAGTCACCCCTGTCCAGGCGTCAAGCAGAGCCCAGCTGCTCCCAGGGGCGTGTCAGCATCAGGACCCCAGGAACTGCTGGCCTGAGAGTCAGCTGAGAGACATGGGCACACACTCCCCTTCCCCGGGCTCAGGACCTGCCCCACCCAGTGAGGGGGTCTCTGGAGACCCCAGCCCCATACTCACATCAATGAAGCCCAGATTGGAGGAGGCCACGGTGAGCTGGACATTCCTGAAAGGGAAGCCAGAGTGGAGGGGTGGGAATGGGGCCTAGTGCCTCTCACCTGCTTACCACACCAGCTGCATCCCAAGCTCCTCTGACTGACACTGTGACAGGCAATTGCAGGCCCATTGCACAGAGAAGCATACTGAGGCTGCTGGGTCCAGGAGGCCTCACTTACCCCAGCATAGATGTGGTCCCCCGAAGCCTCACCTTGGACACAGAAAGCTGGAGGCTCAGGTTCACTACCTGGGCACATGGGTAGAGCAGGGTCAAAGGGCACAGAGCCATGTGGGAGCTTTCAGCTGGCCATCAGATATCCCAGTCTCCCACCCACACCCCATCCATTCAGATGTTTGTGGAACACAGGCCACTAGGAAGGTGAACAACAGCAAAAGAAATCAGACAAGATTCTTTCAGAGACTGCTGGGTGTCACAAAGGAACAGTGGTATGTGGAGGGATGGGGACCATCTAGAAGCCTGCCTGGAGGAAGACTGCAGCATTTAAGCTGGGACCTGAATGATGAGAAGAAGCTAGACTCGCCAAGAGTAAGGGGAAGTGTGTCCTAGGCCCAGGGTACAGCGTGTGCAAAGGTCCTGAGACAGGAAAGTCTTGGCACATTGACGGAACAGCAAGGAGATGAGTGTGGATAAAAAGTGAGAAGCATGTGGGAGAAAGTGAGGCCTCCTTGAGAGTCACCCACCTCCCGGCCAGCCCCATCCAGTCCGCCTCACTCACCACATTGAGGGAGAAGAGGTACTGGAAAGCCGAGTTGGAGGCCGGGGCCAGGACTTCCACAAAGGGCTGCAGCCGCAGCGTGGCGTTGTTGGTGTGGAACGTGACTGTGGGCGTGGCACCCAGCCTCACCTTGAGCACCAGGGGCATGGGCTCGGGGAACTGACGGGCCACCTGGGGCGCAGAGGGGCGAGAGAGAGGAGGGCACGTGGGGGCAAAGACTGGGTGGGCTCTTCGCTCATCATTCCTTATATGCTGATCAAGCCACAGCTGTGCTGTAAGTCCCCAGACCACAGAGGTGGGTCCACCCCTGTCTCCCGCCCTCGGGGACACCCAGCGGATGGGTGGCCACATGAAGATAGCCACAGCCTGTGATCTGTGCCAGGAGGGAGGGTAGCTCAGGGATGTGGGAGCACAAGGAGGCTCCCGGACCAGACAAAGAGTCTCGTGCTCCCGTCGGAGGCAACCCCTGAGCTTGGACTTGGATGGATCGGGGGAAGGAAGCAGAGGAGACAGTGTAGGCACTTCTTGCCCGCTGCACGTAGAAGAGGAAATGGTGTGATGCCTGGCTGGAGGAGGGGCCACCCCGAGACAGAGGATGTGCAGATGGAAGGGCAGATGCTGAGCCAGCAGAGACCCCAGAGCCCAGAGAGCCTCCCACCTCAATCCCAGATCTCTGCCCCTGGAATGACCAGAAACATCACCCACCTCGGGGATGAGCTGGCCCAGCACAGAGGTGTTCAGCGGGTTGTTACTCGAATTCTGAAATGAACTCCCAACACATGACAGGTTTTAGAACAGTCACTCCCCAAGCCAGACCACCTCTTGTCTCCCCACCCCAACCCCTCTGTCTAATCCCCTCCNGGGTGTAATCCACAGGCAGGACAATGGGTCTGCCCAGCAGGAAGAGAACAGCCTGTCGAGTTGGGGGTGAGGAGGAGGAGAACAGAAGTGGGGCCTCAACAGGCAAGCGGCTCCATGGCAGACCCTGGGCTGTGAGATGCCACCCACCCCCGAGATGCCACGTGTGCTGACAGCCTCACCCCTTTGCCTACGTGCCACGCTCCCTCCTGGAATGCCATCCCAGCTCCTCTCCCCTCAGCTCTCCTGCTGCTTTAGGAATCTTGCAGAACACCAAGGACTCCGGAGGTAACAAAGCCCCAACTCTGGAGCAGGAGGCACTTACATTGATATCCAAGGAAATGTAGTCGTTGGTGATGGTAGGGGTGTCAATCATGGAGTAGCGGACCTGGGACTCTGGACCCACAGGGCTGAGGCCTGAAGGAAACCAGGGTGCAGAACAAAAGATGGCGTACTCAGCATTATCCACCAATGCCTCATTTAGCTGGGCTTTCCAGGCGGCACTATTGGCAAAGAACCCGCCTGCAAACGCAGGAGAGGCAAGAGATATAGCTTTGATCCCTGGGTTGGGAAGATGCCTGGAGAAGGGAATGGCTACCCACTTTAGTGTTCTCTTTTTTAATATTTATTTATTTTTAATTGGATGATGATGGCTTTGCAATATTGGTTTGATTTCTATCATATATCAACACGAATTAACCATAGGTATACATAGGCTCCCTCCTTCTTGAATCTCCCTCCCAAGTCCCACCCATTCCCACTCCTCTAGGTTATTACAGAGCCCCAGTTTGGGTTCCCTGAGTCATACAGCAAATTCTCATTGGCTGTCTGTTTACATATGTTAGTGTATATCCATCAACAGATGAATGGATTAAGAAGTTGCAGTACATATATGCAATGGAATACNTCCCACTCCTCTAGGTTATTACAGAGCCCCAGTTTGGGTTCCCTGAGTCATACAGCAAATTCTCATTGGCTGTCTGTTTACATATGTTAGTGTATATCCATCAACAGATGAATGGATTAAGAAGTTGCAGTACATATATGCAATGGAATACTACTCAGCCATAAAAAGGAACGCATTTGAGTCAGTTCTAATGAGGTGGATGAACCTAGAGCCTATTATACAGAGTGAAGTAAGTCAGAAAGAAAAGTGAATATCGTATATTAACACATCTGTGTGGGATCTAGAAGGATGTTACTGATCAACCTGTTTGCAGAGCAGCAGAGGAGACACAGACATAGAGAACAGACTTATGGGCAAGGTGGGGGAGAAGAGGGGGACGGGGAGATGAATGGAGAGAGGAGCTCTCCAGTGCTCTCGCCTGAAGAATCCCGTGGACAGAGGAACCTGGCAGGCTACGGTCCATGGGGTCACGAAGAATCAGACATGACTGAAGTGACTGACCACACACATGCCCGCACACCTCATTTAGCCAGACCCAGACCAAGAAAAGAGGCGCAAAAGGCCCCATGAGTAAGCAAATTTAAGTTGCAAAATGCACACCCAAGAGTCAGCTCCTCACAAGTTTCTACTTTCCCAGTCGGCAGAAGACTAAAGACCCTAAATCAGAAAGGAGAAGGGTCATTCCAAGCATAAACATCCCCTGACCAAGGCAAGATGGAAGCAAAGACAAGGGCAAGAGCTGATCTTTTGTATGAACCCGAGTCCAAGGCAGCTTGACGAAGACACTCCCTCTGAAGGGAGAGGGGAGAGCCTAAGGCTTATTGAGTTTATCGCATACCAGGCACCTAACCCGCATTGTCTTGTATGATAGCAACACATTGGAAAAGTAGAAATTTTGATTCTTATTTTTGGATGGAATTATTAAGCCGCCTGGAGAATCCCAAGGACGGGGGAGCCTGGTGGGCTCTGGCGTCTATGGGGTCGCACAGAGTCGGACACAACTGAAGTGACTTAGCAGCAGCAGCAGCATTAAGCCCAGAGAGATGGAGTGACTTCCCTAAAGTCACACAACAAATGAGCCAGAATTCATACTCATATCCTTTGATTCCAAGTCCATTTTCCTTGGCCTCTCAGTACCTCCTGCTAAGGTAATATTGGGGTTAGGGTAGTGAGGAGGGTGGAGGAGTTCAAGAAATGTTCCCCAGACTTCTAGCTGGGCTGTGAAGTGTGGACAGGATGATAGGTGGACGTGTGAGGAGGAGAAACTCTAGCTGAGCTGATTCACACAGGGTGCTGGTACCATGCTGAGACTTTAAACTCAGAGCTTCTGATTTTCCATCTACAAGTTGGGGATAACGACACAACCTCGTAAGACTGGTAAAATTTGCCCAAGAAAGCCAAAGAGCTACCCTGATATAAAAACACTCACTGAAGAAGTCATTCCAGGTAAACGTGGACCCTGCCCGGCATTCTTCCTGGCTTAACGCCAGTACGTCGCCCTGCACACCTGTCCCAGTCTCTGTAAGGGCTTAGATACAACCCCCAACTCAAAGGCAAAACCAACCAATGTCCTACGGCAGATGGATTTTGCAAAGTCAGTGAGGGCAACATAGGAGAAACTCCAGAGTCCCAGGCAAAGAAAGTCAGGTACAAGAAGGTGCACTTCAAACAGAAGCAGCTTTAAAACTGGATTTGTGAAAAAAGAGAAGATGCCCTGAACTAACCTGGGGCTCACTGAGTACAGATTTCCTCCCGAGTCACCAGAGGATGCATTCTTTGATCAGTCTGGGAATGGGTGAGTAATTACCAATAGTTCTTCAGTGCTGATAAATACCACTAACAAGGTGAAGCTGACCCACTTCTGTTGCTTTTAGTTCCATGTTGTAAATTGAAGACCTATCAGGGGCTTGTTTCTGGAGAATGAAATGGCAACTCACACAAGTATTCTTGCCTGGAAAATTCCATGGACAGAGGAGCCTGGTGGGCTACAGTCCATGGGTCGTAAAGAGTCGGACACCATGGAAGTGACTTAGGGCACGCGCATGTGCACACATGCGCACGCGCACACACACACACACACACACACACAATATTCAAAGACTTGGTTCTACAATTTGGAGACTTCCAAATTCCATCAGTAATTGTTCAGACATCCCATGATTGATCTCCCAGAGGTCAACTCTGATGCAAAGGAGAGGTCTTTGAAGGGTCATGGGGATTCCAGAGGATTTCAGAGGCCCCAGCCCCCTCCCCAGGCTCCCAGGTCTTACCAATTAAAGTGCCTAGGTGGACATTGAGGCCTTGCACCAGGTTGGAGATTCTCAGGCACAGCTGCAGAAAAACAGAGGCTCCAGCGGCTCTCAAGGCTGGAAGGGGTGAGGCTGGGAGGGTCTAGAGGCCCTGGCTGGAAGATTCTCCCAACTTGGACACCAAGGCCTGGGAGCCCTTCCTTCCACTACCAGCCAGTGGGCCTCTTCCAGCACCTCCTCTGGGCCCTGGGGACTCAGAGGGGACGCTGGGGCCTGTGAGCACTGAGGAAAGAACAGGGCCGTGGGGCCCAGCGGGAGTGGCCACAGCCAGGCCCAGGAAACTGAGGCAGGCAGCCTGCTGCATACCGGCCCAGAGGCCCAGCTGATGGGACGATGCTCCCTGCAGAGGACGCAGGCTGCAGTCAGCAAGCCGGGCCAGGGAGACTGGAGTCCTCCCAGCCCAGCGGGCCACCAGAAGTGGATTAAGCTGGGGTCAGTGTGACAGAAGGTGGGGCAGAGAAGAGACTGCAAGGCCAGGGGTGGTCATAGCTGATCCAGGGAGGACTTGGTGAGGCGAGGCCAAGAGGCAGTTCAATTCAGTTCAGTCGCTCAATTGTGTCCGACTCTTTGCAACCCTATGGACTCCAACATGCCAGGCTTCCCTGTCCATCACCAGCTCCCGGAGCTTGTTCAAACTCATGTCCATCAAGTCGGTGATGCCATCCAACCATTTCATCCTCTGTCATCCCCTTCTCCTCCTGCTTTCAATCTTTCCCAGCATCAGGGTCTTTTCCAATGAGTCAGTTCTTCACACCAGGTGGCCAAAGTATTAAAGCTTCAGCTTCAGCATCAGTCCTTCCAAAGGATATTCAGGATTGATTTCCTTCAGGATTGACTGGTTTGATGTCCTTGTAGTCCAAGGGACTCTCAAGAGTCTTCTCCAACACCACAGTTGAAAAGCATCAATTTTTCAGTGCTCAGCCTTTTATATGGCCCAGCCCTCACATCCATGCTTGATTACTGGAGCAAAGGAGAGGACTATACTGGCTTCTGCATTCCAGCCTCAGTGTTCTCATCTGTAGCATGGGGATTCTGAGGCCTACCTCTTGAGCATGTGAAATGGCACACAGTGGGTTGACTTGGTCTCCATTACTGCCACTACTGGAGGTAGGGGGGGTGGGAAGGGTCAGGGAGGGAG
>SJYV01035025.1:1137223-1222796 GCA_006410875.1 Neotragus pygmaeus | reverse complement strand
GGAGGTAGGGTGGGTGGGAAGGGTCAGGGAGGGAGAGTAGAGCCCTGGTCCCTGAGACACCGTTGCTCACCAAGTTGGCCACCCACAGACAATGACAGGAGCTAACACAGTGGCCTTCACAGCAACGCTCACTCTCCCCAAACTGCTGTAAACTGCACACGTTGTAATGCACTCAGCCCCACAGCCTGCCCACCGGGGGCTGGGTAGGGACAGTGGTTCTCTCTCCTTACAGATGTGGGAGGAGGGCCAGAGGGGGGCCAGGTGACTTGTCCAGGGTCCCAGCTGGGAAGGAGGGGACCAGGATCGCATCCACCCTGGTGCCCAGGCCCTCATCCACTCCACTGTGTTCTCTTTTCAGAAGCTACATGGCCCTGAAAGCACTCCACGGGGCACCTGGGGTGGTCTGAGAGGAGGAGCCTCCCTCCCCTGCAGCCCCACAACCGCCAGGTCATTGCACTAGACCGTCAGCCCTGCCTCCTCCCTGCCCTTCTGGGGAAAGTGGAGGACCCCCAGGGGGAGCACTAACCATCCCTGCCTGCGACCCCCCTCTTCACTCGCTGCCGCCCCCATCCTGCAGGCTCTGGCAGGTCCTTTACCTTGCTCTTCAGCACAGCTTTGATGTGACTCTGCAGCGGGGCCAGCATCGCGGGGGCTGTGCTGAGGAGGAGACCAGAAAGGGTCCCTGAGCCCAGGTCAGCCCCATAGGGGCCTGTCTCTCCCTGAAGCCAGGGTGCCAGAGAAAAGCCTGTGCCCAGGCCACACCCTGCCACGTGCCAAGCATGGGGTCAGCACGACCGACCCCACAGTGGAAGACACCGAGCCACCAAGAAGGGGCCATTGGTCTCAAGATTAGGAAGCGGCCAAGAATGAGGCCAAGTGGAGTGGGGAGACAGAGGCTGTTGTGAAGGCTGGACTTGACCACATCCAGCTGGCTTCAGGGCCACCGAGCCCAGTGAGGCAGGGTTGTGGCTGGCGGGGCCCAGGTCTGCTCCCTGCATGGGCCCCATTTCTCTGTGGCAAACCAGCTGCAGTCCCTTCCTCATGGAGCTGTGGGGCTGAGTCAGTGTTTCAGAATGAGGATCCGTGAGAAGTCACGGTTCCTCGGTTCCCTAACACGCTGACATGAGGCATGGCCCAGCCTTGCTGAATGGCCTCTTGGGGAAGCAGGAGGAAGGCATCAGTGTTCTCAGCAGCATCAAACTCTGGGCTCCTGTTTGCCTATCAATAAACCATGAGCAGCCCCTGCCCACAAGGACTGTGAGGGACCGTGGGGGATCATGAGTTACACAGGCTAAGCAAGGTGCCCAAGTGGGGATAGATTTATACCCAAGCCTTGTCTGAGGAAAAAGTCCAGTCTTTGGGAAAATGTTGCTCCCTTTTAGGATGCTAAAATATTCAACCACCTCGAAGTGAGCCCAGACAGCAGAGGAATTCGTAGCAGTGGGGTTGATCAGGCTGCCGAGTTTGAACCCATGTGCTAGCTGTGTGGCCCTAGGCAAGTCACTTAACCTCTCTGTGCCTCCACTTGCTCTCTTGCAAAAGGAGGGAAATGCCTCCACCCACCTGGTAGGACTGTGAGATGACTCACAGGAAGGGCCCAGAACGTGCCCAGCACACAGCGGTGCTCTGGAGGTGGAGTGGCTGTCAGCCTTAGACGCCGAACGGGAGCAGCCACGTGACTCACGGGGAGAGCTTGGCGGGCCCCAGCCCCTCCCTGGGCCTCAGACTCCTCATCTCCACAGGGCAGGGCAGCCCTCCGAGGTTCCCGACTGCGGCTGCCAGCCCAGAGTCCCTCTCCAAATAGGACATTAGCGGCCAGTGTGTGTTGCCACATGGTGCGGAGCAGTGGTGGAGCCACAGGCTCTGGCCACACACTCGCTGTGTGACCCTGGGCATGTCCCTTCCCGTCTCTGAACTTCAGTGTCGTCAGCCATAAAATAGGTATGATGCTGGTGGCGATGGGGCGGGGCAGGGGCAGGGCCGGCTCTTGGATCCATCATCGCGATTGGATGAAGTTGGAAGTTTAAGAAACAGCACCATAGCCTCGTGTCTGGGTTCCAGCAGCCCAGCCCCCAGTACCCACCTGTTGCGGCCATCCAACACGATGGCTTTGTCGAAGATGGAAAAGCAGCTGGAGATGCTGACCAGGGGAGTCCCGATGGAGCCCTGTTCCACGGAGGTGTCAGCCAGCAGTGCTATGGGGAGTAGCAGGTGCAGGGGCTCTGGGTCACTGTGGGGACACCAGTCCTGAGTCCAAGTGGCACTGCCTAGCAAGTCCACAGTGACAGATGCAAGACCCCACCACCTCCCCGACCCAGGGGTCTGCACCTGCTGACCCCTTAACACAGGTGGGAACCCTACTCAGCATGAGATTATCCCCCCCCCGGCACCCGGCAGGCTGGACACAGCCCCAAACTCCACTCAGGGTCACAGACATTGCATCACATGGCTGTGAGCTCTGGCTCCCTGTACCCTCTTATGTGAGACCCTGGGCCAGTCATTCCCCATACTGAGCCTTAGATTCTTCTGTAAAAATGGACATCAGATTGGTGGTTCCTATCTCACAAGGCTGCTATGCTGAATTTTCTAGAAAACAATCATGTGAAAACATCCTACTTGAAGGCTGGCCCAGTAGCACTCATAAATTGGTAGTATCAGGAAAGAGGGGTTAAAATAAGAACACTCAGCCCCTAGTTTGAAAATTAAGTGCATATGTACTGACTGATGCACAGAAACAAGTCTAGTATTTTATTGAGTACCAGATGCCTTGCACGTGAAAGGGGTAATATAATTTTAATCATAGCAGTGAATCCATCCATTCAAACTTCCATTGCTTGCTAAGTCACTTCTGTTGTGTCTGATTCTTTGTGACCCTAACCCACCAGGCTCCTCTGTCCATGGGATTCTCCAGGCAGGGATACTGGAGTGGGTTGCCATTTCCTCCTCCAGGGGATCTTCCCAACCCAGGGATCGAACCTGTGTCTCTNTGTGTCTGATTCTTTGTGACCCTAACCCACCAGGCTCCTCTGTCCATGGGATTCTCCAGGCAGGGATACTGGAGTGGGTTGCCATTTCCTCCTCCAGGGGATCTTCCCAACCCAGGGATCGAACCTGTGTCTCTTATATCACCTGCACTGGCAGGAGGGTTCTTTACCACTAGCGCCACCTGGGAGGCCCTCAAACCTCCATAGACATGCTGCAAAGTTTTGTTTTCTTTTGCTCTGGTTTTCTACAAAGGATGAAACAGGGTCAGAGAAGTGAAATGACTCTCTCCATTTGCATAACTGTTGAGCAGGGTCTGGATTCTCAGAAATTCTCTCACTGTCTCACTCCCCCACAGAGGACGGGAGAGAAGGCAGTGGAGAGAGAGAGCGCTGAACAGAGCTGGAAGGTCTGAGTTGGAATCTTAGGATTTGCTAAACCCCAAGAGAGATTCTTGAGATCTTCAGAGAGCCCTTGAAAATCCTCCCACTCCCAACAAGGAGACTGACTCACCGGAAGATCTTGAAAGTAAAATTGGTGGCTGCCAACAAGCGTATTCCGAAATTGGCCACAAATGTCAGGTGGAGGTGGGACACATCGACGTTCAGAATCTGAATCCTGCAGGGTAGGGGTCAAAGCGACAGAGCAGTTTCCATCAAACCATGGCATCAACTCTGGGGCAGGTGCTCGGAGCCTGTCCACACTGTTGGTATTTATAAAGGACCTCTGACAACTAAAACTATGGGATGAGGAAGAGGTAGTTAATTCACCATCATAGGGGGCATGCAAGCAAGGTTAACCAACCTGCCAGTAGGGAAAAGATGCAAAGGGCATCCCAGCATTAGACATGAATTAAGTGAGATGATGATTACTCAGGTCTTGGAGGGATTTTAGTTTCTGATGGAGATCTGGAAAACTGGGAAGGTAGGGAAAGAAAAAACTCTGGGATTCACAGAAGGCAGAAACCCCCCTCTAGTCAGTAGCTTTGGCTTGCAGCACTTTAGCAATGGAAAACTCAACTCCTTTCAAAGCTGCTTGTTCCGATTGCTCAGCACTCTCCAGCTAACCTATGATTTCTTTTTTTCCTGAATAAAAGTCTTTTTTTTTCTCTCTCTCTCCGGCACAGTAGTTAGTTGTGGGAGCTGGGGCACTACAGAGTGGCATAAATGTTAAAGTGAATGTGTTAGTCACTCAGTCATGTCTGACTCTTTGCGACCCATGGACTGTAGCCCACCAGGCTTCTCTGTCTATGGAATTCTCCAGGCAAATGTTAAAAGTTACATCAAAGCACTCTCTGTTAGCACTTGGGTGACATCTTTCCATGACTCTCCTTGGGACACAAGCTGACCTAGAGCCTGCTTCTTTTCACTTGACAACCATTCTGGATGTGTTCCCACATCTACAAACAAGGACTCCTGGTGCTATTTTCCAACAATCGCATGATTGAGCCTCTGTGTGGCCAAACTGCAAATCATTTAGGGATCCTCGACCCTGGGACACTGATGCTCCTGGGCCCGACATCATCAGCCCAACCCTACCCCAGGGTCTCAAACTGGGGGCTTCCACATCAGCTGCATTTTCACCCACCCAGCATTTGCAAGTTTTAAACGTTTTTAAAACTAGTTGCCGTCATTCAAAACTTGGTAGATTTTTATATACACAGATATGGTTCTGGGCTCTCCTCTGACAATGCAGAGTGGTGGAGCTTGCCACGCTTAGCACCATTTAAAGATCAGAGCAGAAGGGAAGTCCACTGGGAGTATCTGAGAGAACCTTCAGCAGCCCATGACATGAGTTTAGCTTTCGTTCCTTCCCAAGTAAATCCTTTACTAAATATTTGAGTTTGTGTGTTGTTTCTAAATCTCTTCACTGGGGAGGATGGGGGGGTGGAGAGGGAGGTTCAAGAGGGAGGGGACATATGTATACATACAGCCGATCCACTTTGTTGTTCAGCAGAAACTGGCACAACATTGTAACGCCACTATACTCCAATTTTTTAAAAGTAATTAAAAATAATAACAAATGTAAAAATAAAATCAGAAGGAAAAAAGCAAAACTAAATAAATAAATCTCTTCATCAATTCTCTCAACACCCCAGATCACGTTTAATTATCTCCAAGAAGGTGTTATTAAGCTCTTTTTAATGACTTCAACTTTGTATCAACATATCGCATTTATAAACTTTGTACCATGGACAGAGTGTAGCACCCATTTTTACAATGCAAAGTACACAAAAGGAAGAAAGTACCTGTTTGTTGTTGATGACAAAGATGACGGTGATGAAGAAATAAAACTGCTGCTAGCAACAGTCAAAAAATATACCTGGCTTTTTATAAGAATATACGTATATACATACATATATGAGTTCCTATACATGTATAGTATATATACATGTATATGCATACGGATTTTCTTGGAAATCCAGAGTCTTGGCTGTAGTGAGTCTGTTTCCCACTGGATGGGGACAATTAGCCCAGTTCCTAAAAGTGTCTGAGTCTGAGGTGCTCCCACCTGCCTCTGCCTTTGAGTCTCTGCTTTATGGAGAGGGATATATTAGACTCACATTTGTGTCTAGATTCAATGTTAGGCTTTTGGAAGAAGAAGCCAAGGTCCTGTCAGCCCTGGGGACCTAGGAGTCAGAGTCTTAGACTCTGTGCATAGAAATCTACTAATTGAGAGGCATCAGACCCCCTTGGCTGGTCCCAGCTCCTGCAGCCTCTGTACCCACTCACCTAGCAGGTGGGAGTATCGGGAAACACTCGTCTAGCTGGTGGGGGGAAGCACTCACCTGGAGGTGAGCTACTCACCTGGTGGGCTGGAAGACCCCTCCACTCCGGTCCAGGAAAAGCGGGACTGTGACCTGCAGGGCCCTCTGGAGCGGGGCTTTCCCGGCTTCAGCCGCTGAGGGGCCAGAGCAGAGTGAGGTCAGGCCATCCTCAGAAGCTACCAAGACAGACCGCGCCGCCCTCCATCTGCCCCACACCTTGGACGAGGAGAATTCAGAGACTGGAAGGGGCGGGCTTGTCCACAGGGGCACAGGGCCACCTGGGGGGCACAACTCCACCAGGCCCTTCCAGACATGTCTTTCCTCTTCGTCCTTCCAAATTCTATGTAGCTATTCTCTTCTCAAAAACAATAACACCTTTGCCCTTTTGCAAGGCCTTGATCAGTCTCCACCTCCTTGGGAACTTCTACAAGGTCCCAAGCAGAAGGAGCAGTTCCCAGCCCTGCGGGGAGAGGGTGAAAGCAGTCTCTCCTGCAGGCTGAGGGTTCAGGAGCCTCTCAAAATCTAGGTGCAAATCCACCTCTGCTACTCACTACCTGTGCGGCTGCCCTATGTCTCAGTTTCCCTGCAAATCAATCTACGATGCTTAGAACAGTAGCTGTCAGCTTTCTCAGGATCTGCTACCTCCCTGCCCCCTGCTCTTTCCCCAGAGCTTGACTTGGGCAGCTGTGGTGTATGCCGGAGCCACAGACACCATGGACCTGTTGCCAGCCTAGGTCACCGCGCCCCATATTCTTTCTTTAGCCCTACCAGGTACCTTCTGGGAGCCCATAACACTGAGTATCTAGGGAGCCGGCTGCTCAGCTTTTATCTCAGGCACCAGTCGAGAGCTATATTGGCCCAAGACACACATGAAAGTGCCTTAGACTCCTGCAGTGGACAGTTTCTTAACTCCACTGGCAGCCGGCAGTTTTCCTTGGCACCTAGCAATTTCCAGGGTTTGACATCACACTATGAATTGCTACTTCCAAGTCCCCGAAGGATTGCTGTTGTGGTTCAATCGCTCAGGCGTGTCTGACTCTTTGTAACCCCATGGACTGCAGCATGCCAGGCTACCCTGTCCTTCACTATCTCCCGGAGTCTGCTCAGATTCATGTCCATTGAGTTGATGAGGCCATCCAACCATTTCATCTTCTTCTGCCTCTTTCTCTTTTGCCTTCAATCTTTCCCAGTATCAGGGTCTTTTCTAGAGATCGTGTCCCCAATGAAACATCCCTGTGACCCTTGCAACAATAAGGAGCCAATGCCCTGCCGTCTCCATTAAGATCTCTGAATCTCTGCCCTCATGATGGGATGGTTCTTCCCGGACCTTCATCTCAGCCTTAGGGGCACTGGTTTTCCCTTATATCTACTACTCTTGTGTTCTTTGTTCACTGACTCAAGNAGCCAATGCCCTGCCGTCTCCATTAAGATCTCTGAATCTCTGCCCTCATGATGGGATGGTTCTTCCCGGACCTTCATCTCAGCCTTAGGGGCACTGGTTTTCCCTTATATCTACTACTCTTGTGTTCTTTGTTCACTGACTCAAGGGACATGAGTTTGAGCAAGCTCTGGGAGATGGTGAAGGACAGGGAAGTCTGGCATGCTGCAGTCCATGGGGTTGCCAAGAGTCTGACACGACTGAGCAGGACTAAACAACAACAACTAAACAACTAAACAACAACAACCTGTGTTCTTTAGAATTCTTCTTAACTCTTACCAGCCAACTCCCTGTTACTCCAGTTCTCTCTCAACATAGATTAAACTTTCCTTGTTCAAATCACGCACTCAAAAAAATAAAAAACGGTGCCTGTCACATGGGGTCCTTGGAAAGACCCACTCAGTTCACGATGAATATTAGCTCACGTGGCTATTTTTAATTATAATGGCTAGCACTCCTATCATGTTCCCTTTGTGCCAGGCATTGTTCTGAGTGCTTTAGCTTTCCTCAAAATTCTATGATGTCAGTGCAATATTATGCCCAGTTTACCAAGAGGTTGAGGACCCAGGCAAGAAGCAGCTGGATCTGGGCCAAGACACCCAGCCCTCAAGGCCCTGGACTTCCTCCCACACCTGGGCTGCTGGGCTGACGGAGGTGCTAATTAAACAATCAAACCTGAGTAGAACTAACAGGAGAGGCTGGGGTGCAGGAAGGACGCATCAGAGGAGGAGCCTAGTCTGAACTTCCCTCTGAATTGGCAGAGGACGGGGGAGTCCCTGTGTCCCTCGAGGCCAGTTTCCACAGACCCTGGAGTATAAAGGTGTGGTCTCCATGCTCCCGAGGCCCCTCTCCAGCCTGACTGTGGCTGAACCGGACTCACAACGGGCTTCTGGGCTCCACCCACAGTGCTCCCCTGACATGGGCTTGAACCCAGGGGCTTGCAGGAGGGGATGAGGAGGATGACGCAGTATTATGAAAAAGCCTCCAGCCTTGCCAGGGAGGAGGTGTGTAGCAGTGTGTTCTTGGCAGTTTGTTTCCACTGAAACAAACAGGCAGCTGCAGCTGGCAGGGCTGTCTGGGGACAAAGGCGGCTCACCCAGCACGGGGAGGGCAGCAGGCCTGCAGTCATGCTCATGCCACTCTGACAAGGATCACTGACCACTTTCACTGTCTGCCCGTCTGTCCGGATACAATGTTCCGGAAAGCTTCATGCGCCCCAGGGGGGACCCTGTTGCTTCCCTGAGCCAGCTGCCTCCACAACCATTTGTGTTCCAGAACCCTTGGAAGTCCCCTCCACTGTCTGACCTGAGTTCCTCATGTTATCTGAGTGTGGTCTGGCCTTGGGGTAAAGAGCTTCTGATCTCTCACCTCTGACCTCTCACCAACCTTGGTGGGATCCCAAAAGCCTCCCCAGGGGCAGTTGCAGGGCAGTTTTTGTCTCACCCTGGCTTGGATGTCCTCATTTTGGCCCCCTCTCTGGGATCAGTTGGGACTTGGAAGGAGGGAATAGAGACACGGGGTAGACGCCTTGCCAAGAGGGGCCCAGAGAGGGGCTGCCGCTTCTCCCTGGGAGCCCAGCAGGGAGGGCCCAGCTCCTGGACGCCCCCGAGTGCAGTGCTAGGTGTGCCTCTCCCCAGCACACGCGTGCACACAACCCCCCACACACACATCCCAGGATGCAGAGCCACAGCCCCACACACACATCCCGGGATGCAGAGCCACAGCCCCCACCACACACATCCCAGGATGCAGAGCCACAGCGCTACACACACATCCCAGGATGCAGAGCCACAGCCCCCCCACACACACACATCCCAGGATGCAGAGCCACAGCGCTACACACCCTGAGGCGGGCGCCGTGGCCTTGCACACGTGCCAGTGGTCAGGCACCCTCCCGACCCTCAAGTACGCAGGTGGGCACATCATATCTCCATGGATTTTCAAACTCGTACCAGACACGTATAAGCAAAAGGAGCCACTCACACTGACCCATCCTCACATCGCTTGGGCTTGGCAGCCATGTGCACAGGGGCATGGCCTGTGCCTCCACTCACGCATCCACTGAATAAACATTTGTTGAGCAGCGCTTTCTGGGGCCCAGGGACACAATGGCAGAAGAGAAATCCAGGTTCCCATGGGGTTTGAGTTCATAGATACACATGTACATTTAGGATTGTACACACACCTACAGGCATGGACGCCCAAGCTCACCCTCTCGCACACACACATGGCCGACAGCTTGACAGCACATCTCTTACCGTAGCTCAGCACTTCCTTGTTGAGTCTGAACACGGTGCCCGGCCTGGAGGCGCTGACCACGGGCAGCAGCAGCAGCGCCAACGGCAGGCCCAGCCCACACACCCCGGGCATGGTGGCCCTGGCCCCTTCCCCCCAGGATCTGTGGACTGGAGTGGGAACAAGCATCAGGGAACTGGTCCAGAATGGCCCCACCTGGGGTGGCTTAAACCCCATCCCAACCCGGAGGTCGCAAGCCGTGAACAGCGATCCCAGCCTTGCCCATGCTCCCTCACTCCTGCACATCAGTTTTTGCATCTCTGCTCTGAGAAGAATCCCCATCCCAGCCTGCTTCTTCAGCAACCACGGTGGCCTCTGGTCTGGACATGGTCCCAAGGCCCAGAGAAGACATGGCCTTGCCTAGGACCATGCAGCAAATTAGGAGCAGCTGCAGGACCTAAGTCGTGCCAGAGGAGGATGGGGGGACTCCCAGATGGGGAGACTGAGGGCAGCTTCTCGTCCCCAGGAGGGAGCCTAGGCCCAGTGCCCCAAGGCCAGCGCTGTGCCACATGATGCCAGGAATCCAGCCTGGCCTTGTGCCCAGCTATCCAAACCCTCCAGGGAAGGATCCAGGGTGCTTCCCATCCTCATCTTATCCTGTGCCAGGTGAGGAAATGTCCCAAGTGTAGGACTCTCACATGGTCCCCAGCCCCTCCCCACTCAGCCCAGCTCAGCGGACTTAGGGAGAAGGAATCAGGCGGGACCAGGGTGGGGGGCTGCTGCTCAGATAGATAACTAAGACCCAACGAGGCGGCACTTGTCCAGGGTCCCGCAGCAAGATAAGGGATGGGCCCATCTGCAGAAGGCTTTCAGAAGTAGCATCCCCATTGAACAGATGGAAAGATCGAGGTTCCTCCCTGGAAGAGCTCCAGCCCCATCTCTCTTCCTACCTCAGGTGGTTCCCAGGGCAGGTAGACTCTTAGCCCCAGCCAAGCCCTCCGCAGTCCCAAGCAGGTGTGGAAGCTGCTTTATGAAGCTCCCCGGTGCTCAGGGTCCACCAGGGAGGGATCCAGGGAGGGGCAGGTTTGCTTGTGGTTGCAAGTGTTTTCTCTGCAAACATGACCTTTGCCAAAGTATCTCACCCTACGTGTGCAGTGGGGTTGCCACGTAGCAAGCTTGCTGCCAACTGCTGTAAGACCCTGGGGCTGGGCAGCTCTGGAACCTCAAAGACCAGCAGACTTGTAGAAGGATAGCTGACCCAGGAAGCAGACCCAAGAGGAAGGAGGTGCCCAGAATCGAGGAGATAATCACTTATAGGTGGAATCTAAAATAAATAAACTCATCTATGAAACAGAAACAGACTCACAGAGGGAACAGATTTGTGGTTGCCAAGGCAGTAGGGAGGGAGGGATGGACTGGGAGTTTGGGCTTGGTAGATGCAAACTGTTACGTTTAGAATGGACAGACAAGGTTCTAATGTACAGCACCAGGAGCCCCCTTCCCCATCCTGTGATAAACCATAATGGGAAAGAATATTTACAAAGAATGCACATATGTATATGTCAACCCCCATCTCCCATTCTCCCCTCCCCGTTATGTCCACATGTTCGTTCTCTACATCTGTGTCTCTGTTCCTGCCTTGGAAACAGATTCATCTCTACCATTTTTTTAGATTCCACATATATGCGTTAATATATGACATTTGTTTTTCTTTTTCTGACTTATTATACTCTGTATGACAGATTGAGTGGGAAGCTGCTGTAAAGCTCTGCGATGATCTGGGGGTGAGGGGTGCTGAGCTGGTGGGGTGGGAGGCAGGTCCAAGAGGGAAAGGATATATGCATACATAGAACTGATTCACTTCATTGTGCAGTGGAAACTAACATCACATCATAAAGCAATTATATTCCAATAAAAAAATAATGTTTATATGTTTATATTGAGGCTTTCCCGACGGCTCAGACAGTGAAGAATCTGCCTGCAGTGCAGGAGACCCAGGTTTGAGCCCTGGGTCAAGACGATGCCCTGGAGGAGGAAATGAAAACCCACTCCAGTATTCTTGCCTGGGAAATCCCATGGACAGAGGAGCCTGGCAGTCTACAGACCATGGGGTCACAAAGAGTCAGACACAATTGAGCAGCTATCACACACATATTTCAGGAGCACACACACATATGTGTATAACTGAGTAACTTTGCTGTGTGGCAAAAACTGTCACATTATTGTAAACCAACTACATTTCAATAAAAAGATGCAAACAGAAGCAAAGAAATAGATCAGGGGGATGGCTGACCTCCCACCTGTACCTCCATGGGGAAGCATGTCTCTTCTAGTAGGAGCAGGAGGCGATCTGAGTCCCATCCCCATCATCAGCTGAGCCCCATTCCTGGTTACACACTTCCTCCTCATCCTACATGGAGCCAAAACTCAAAGGGCAACAGAGGAGAGGGTGTGGAGGACCCAGTCCTGCTGCTTAACACTCAGCTTCTCTCCAAAGGTGCATGCCACTCATGGAGGACTGAGCCCATCAGCAGTGTCCACGTTACAAACTACAGCCTCCACCTTGGCTGTATGGGCCCCGAAGAACTGAGTGCTCCTGAAGGGGGTTGTCTATACGTGCGTGTCGCAGGGGTATATGTGTGCTTATATGTGTACGTGTTTATGCGTGTAGTCATGCNCATCAGCAGTGTCCACGTTACAAACTACAGCCTCCACCTTGGCTGTATGGGCCCCGAAGAACTGAGTGCTCCTGAAGGGGGTTGTCTATACGTGCGTGTCGCAGGGGTATATGTGTGCTTATATGTGTACGTGTTTATGCGTGTAGTCATGCATACACACTGCTGCTGCTGCTGCTGCTAAGTCACTTCAGTCGTGTCCGACTCTGTGCGACCCCATAGACGGCAGCCCACCAGGCTCCCCCGTCCCTGGGATTCTCCAAACAAGAACACTGGAGTGAGTTGCCATTTCCTTCTCCAATGCATGCAAGTGAAAAGTAAAAGTGCACTAGGTCATAATTACTGATGTCAGAGGAAAGTGCGTGTTTGTGTGTGGGTGTGCACATGAAGCGAGTGTGTTGCCATCTTGGTTTGTGGTATCACTTTCTACATGAGTGCAGGTGTGGGGAGTTCTGTGTCCAATATGTTTAAGTGGACTTAGTATACTGAGTGTGTCTGTGAGACTGAACATGTATGTGTAGGTGGGTCTAGTGGTCTGTTTCCTGACATTAGGGGTGTGCATACATGTTTGTGTGTGTCCATGCGTGTGTGCACAGGAGGTGATGGCAGAGCTACAGGGAAGTCCCCTCCGTTCCTCTGCCTGGCTCTCCTGGAGTATAGGCACAAATGGCCCAGGGCTTTCCCCAACTCCAGAGTTCTCCATGGCTCCCACTGACTCCACACCAACCCATATTTCAGGCCCAGAGGCCAGGCCTACCTGTGCTGGGTCCTCCCCTAGGGCTCACAGAGCAGACAGGAAGTGGAGAAACCATCAGGCCTTTCCCTGAGAGGCCAGAGTTCCCCTGGACCAGTCCGGCCTTTGAGCCCATGCTCCCCCGCCTCATTCTTGAGGCACAAAGGAATGAGAGGAGCTGGCTGCGTGCTCCTTAACATCATTCTCCTGGCCCCCACTTACCCACCGGTGCATAAGACCAGCCCTCCTGGTCCTCACGGGAGCTGAGGCAAAGATCAGATTCAGCGGACAGTGGCACAAATATTGACCAAAGCCACTCTCGGTGTTTGCTCTCCACATGAACACTTCCTCTTCCTCCACATTTCAAGCACCAGGGGGCATTGGGTGCTGGCCAGTAGACACAAAGGAGGGGGTTCTCACCAGCCCCTCCCCCCTGCAGCGCCATTCTGTGAGCACCCGCTACATGGAGGCTGGTCTGCAGCCACATCGCCCTCCACCCCCGGGATAAAAGCTGGTTCTGCTCGCACCTGTGCTTAATAAATACCGAGTATTTCATAAAAACTTATTCCATGGGTAAAGAATGTACCATTGAATGGCCCCTGTAATAATGACTGTGGAAGCATTTCAGAGCTCCTCCTTCACTGAATATTCTTCTGGGCACTGTCTTAGCTTCCTTCCACTGCTATAAATTACCACCAACTTAGTGACTGGCAAACATAAATTTATTATCTTAACCATTTTGGATGTCGGAAGTCCAAGATGGGTCTCCCTGGGCTAAAATCAAGGTACTGGCAGGATTTTGTTCCCTTCTAGAAACTATAGAAGAGAATTCACTGCCTGACCTTGGTTCCTTGGCTCATGGTCCCTTCTTCCATCTTCAGAACCAGTAAGTTAGGAACATTATGTTGCCATCTCGCTCCTCGTCTGCCACCTTCTTACAATTTTAAGGACCTCTATCGTTAAGGGCCCGCATGGGCCCACCTGGATAATCTAGCATATTCTCTGATTTCAAGGTTAGCTGATTAGCAACCTCAATCTCATTTGCAAGTGTTAGTTCCCCCTTTGTTTTGTTATCTGATGTGAAGATGGAAAACAGCCTGATACTGGGAAAGATTGAAGGCAGGAGGAGAAAGCGACGACAGAGGACAAGATGGTTGGATGGCATCACCAACTAAATGGATATGAGTTTGAGCAAGCTCCGGCAGTTGGTGATGGACGGGGAAGCCTGGCGTGCTACAGTCCATAAGGGTTGCAAAGCATCAGACACAGCTGAGTGACTGAACTGTTACTAAACTGTTACATTACATAACGTGTTCAGGCTTTAGCACACGAGCCTCTTTAGAGGACAGTTACTCTGTTTACCACAAGTACTGAGCCTGCAATTTGAGCAACTGCCATGTCCATGTGAAGTCGCTCAGTCGTGTCCAACTCTTTGCGACCCCATAGACTATAACCTACCAGGTTCCTCTGTCCATGGGATTTTACAGGCAAGAGTAATGGAGTGGGTTGCCATTCCCTTCTCCAAGGGATCTTCCCGACCCAGGGATTGAACCCAGGTCTCCTGCACTGCAGGCAGACGCTTTACCGTCTAGGCCACCAGGGAAGCCAACTGCCACCAGGGGGCAAAACTGAATTCATTTTAGTTCCACAATCCAAGTAGAAAAACCATAACCAGACATTCCCACTCTGCATGCTTTTATTTTTCACCAGTAAAATATAGAAATTTACTAAGACAACAACACACAAACATTGTTTTGTATTATGTCAAACGTCCCAGTGAGAAGCATTCTGGCATTTATTCTGGCATTACAGAATAAATCTGTGTACAGCCTAAGAAGGTAAGGAAGCCTGGGGCGGAAAGGGTCTGAGAGCAAGCAAAAGCATGGCCCAGATCTTGGAGCCCCAAGTCTTGCCCCTGTCCAGCCCGAGTGCCTGGCATGGCCCTTCAAGGCCATCTTAAAAGTGGAAAGTTGGACAGAATGGGTTCCTCTGAGGGGGAAGTTCCAGAGCCAAACTGGAGACTGGAAAGACCACCTGCACCTCCTCTGTGAGGTCACAGTGCCAACAGTTCCACTTGACCTTGGAAAGGTTCCACACGGCACCCTTCAGGGCACACTAGGTGGGAGCAGCAGCAGCAGCCACTTCCTCCTCACCGACTCCTAGAGATCCCCACCACCAATCCCCCGTCCTAGAGAAGGACACCGATGCCCCGGTCCTCAAGGAACCCCGGGGACTCGTGTAACCAACCCGAAAATGTGGCCCACGGTCCAAGGGAGGCCAGGCCCAGGAGGTGAGAAGAGCAGCCTCTCCCTCTGCACAGCCCTGATAAAACACCGCCCCTCAGCCCTTTCTTGGAAGCCAGCCAGCATTAGCAGCTGCGCCTGCAGATGCAGCACCTGAAGTCAGAGAGGCTGGCAGTGGCTTTCAGCCAGGGAGTGGAGGAGCAGTCGTCCATTCAGCATGTGCTCATTGAGCACCTGCTGTGTGCCAGGCACTGGGCAGAGTGCTGGGACAATGGTGTTGCACCAGATGGCCGTGCTCCCTGCCCCCGTGGAGCTCACGTGAGGGAGACAGATAGTAAACGAGAAAGCACGCCTCTCTGCCATCTTTATCTGTAGGAGGCCTCTGCTTGCAGGTGGTAGAAGTTCCAGCTCAAAACAGTGCCCACCTCTGGCCCCAGAACAGCTGTCTATCCCTAGAGGAGGGTATACAGAACAATCATACTGGGGTAAGGAGAACGCTATCAGAACTTCAGTATGTATTTTCTTTAGCTCATCCTCTTTTTAATCTATATTCCTCAGGAAGGTGTAAATAAAGCCTATACATTTGAAAGGGTAAATAATATATTGGTCCACTTGGAGAAATGTATATACATATATATAAAATGTTGGGAGTATAAAAGTTTAGAGACTATTGACGTGGACATGATGTGAAAGTCGCTCAGTCGTGTCTGACTCTTTGTGACCCCATGGGATTCTCCAGGCCAAAATATTGGAATGGGCAGCCTTCCCCTTCTCCAGGCGATCTTCCCAACCCAGGGGTCGAGCCCAGGTCTCCCAACATTGCAGGTGGATTCTTTACCAGCTGAGCGGATCTTCCCGACCCAGGGATCAAACCAGGGTCTCCTGCATTGCAGGCAGATTCTTTACCAAGTGAGCTATTAGAGACCGTTACCTTAGAAATAAAGAAAAATGTACATGGCAGGGAATATAGCTAATATTTTATAATAACTATAAGTGGAATATACACTTAAAGTTATTCATCACTATGTCATATACCTGTAACATAAAATATTGTACGACTATACTTCAATTTAAAAAATTGTTTTAATTAAAGAAAATTTATCTCACATGCCAAAAGATCCCAAGGTATGGATGGCTGCAGAGAGCGTTGACTCTGAGCTTCTGCAGGGCCAGCCGCGCCTCCGTTCTTGCCATCTTTTCTGCTCTCCCTTTGGCCTCCTCTCGTGTTCGCACGGTGGCTACCACCATCCTGGGGGCTGCACAGAAGCACGGCCATATGCGAACAGAGAGGAGGGTGTTGCCTCTTGTGGGTCTCCGTTTAGCAATGAGAAAATCTTCTCCCCAAGTCCCAGACCCCTTTATCTACCCTACAGCTCACCCCTGCAGACTTTCCCATCCTTGAGCCAACAGCAAGGGGACTGAGACAGCAACACTCAGAAACCAATCAGATCCATCTAATTCATTCGGGGGAGAAGGAGACAAGGAACCAAAATCAGTCTTCTGCCAGTAAGAGGAAGCAGGGGCTTTTGGATGACAACCACCCGTGACTGCCACAGCAAACTGCGTCCTTTCCTCTGAAGAGGCCTGCACTGAGGGTCAGCCACGCCTCGGTCTATCCCTGATCCTCAGCCTTGTGGTCTTGAGCAAACTTTGCAGCAATTCAGTCTCTCCATCTGGAACGTGGGGACGCCATGCTCTTTGTGAACTGTAACATACAATTGTGAATCTTGTCGTTGCCAGGATCATCCAACGAGGCCGGAACATTTGCAGGATNCAGCCTTGTGGTCTTGAGCAAACTTTGCAGCAATTCAGTCTCTCCATCTGGAACGTGGGGACGCCATGCTCTTTGTGAACTGTAACATACAATTGTGAATCTTGTCGTTGCCAGGATCATCCAACGAGGCCGGAACATTTGCAGGATGGCAGAGGTGCCTTTGTCAAACGCAAGTGAGAAGGGAGGGCAGAGGGGAGCCTGGGGTCTTTGTGGGCAGTGAGGGGCTGAAGCTCACAGATGTCAATGGGCAACCCAGGGTCCCCCAGCAAGGGGCAGGGCAGGGGGTAGGGATGCTCCTGCGGTATCTGCAGGCACCTTGTCCCAGAGGCTGGCAGTGACATGACAGTCCTGTGCTCTCTGCAGGTGACTCCTTCCTGTTGCCTATCCGCATCAATGCCCCAGGCCTGACCCAGTGCATGCTGGAATGTATGTGTACGTATACACTGAAGAGCGGCCTTGGCCATCAGCATGGGCCTGGGAAGAGGGCCCAGCCTCAAGCTGGGCTGCAGGTGGAGCGCTAGAGGTCTTCCCTTCAGAGGCGTCAGGGGTGTCTTTCCAGCGAGGAATGACGGTTGGAAAGAGGGACTGGGAGGGAGATCTGCTGTTTGCAGGAGCAGCTAACTGCCAGCCCTCCCCCATTCTGCCACTAGCCTGGCCCCTGAACTCATGTGAATGGTTCCATGCAACTCACCCTCACTTTGAGGACATGGTTCTGACCACACCCTAAAGGTCAGTCTTCTGTGTTCCTCCAGCCACACCTCCGCTCTTCATCCACTCAGTCATTTATCCAACCATCTGTCTGTTATCCATCTGTTGGAATATCCATACACCCCATTAGTTCATCCATCCATCCAAGCCCTTCACTGAGTCATCCATCAATACCCTCATACTTTTGTTACCATTCACATCCATTCAGTCATCAACCCATCCACCTTCCATCGCTCCTCTCATTCTCCCATCCTTTCATCCATCTTCCTAATCACTTATTTTCCAAGCCATTCTTTTAACCATTCTTCCATGTATCCATGCCTCCTCCCACCTATGCACCCATTCTGAGCCCATACTTTTGCCTAGCTTCATGCACCACAATAGTAGGCACTCAGGAATGAACCAGACAAGCGCTCTTCTACTGAGAAGCTTTCAGTGTCTGGGAATAGACATTGGCAGGGACAGTCTCAAACTTTTCTTGCTCCCGAGCCACTTTTAAGTATTTAGTACCTGCCAGGCACTAGTGGGTTTCTAGTTCTAGTACTCAGTCCAAGCTGATGCTTACCTGTAAGTAGCTCAAAGAACTGTCCTGGGCTCAACTAGCGAATTGAGAGGGTCTCCCAGCAACAGGGTCTCGCCCTGTGAGTTGTCATAGGATAAGAAGGAGGATGCAGCTGCTCACTGCTCTCCCGTCTCCTCCACAGCCTGGATCACCTGCCTGGCCTGCTTCCTGAGGACTCGGGCTCACCAGGTTCTGTTCAACACTTGCAGGTGAACTGGGGCAGGAAGCGGGAGGGTTATGGGGACTGGAACTCTGTACTGGGGACCATGGCAACTCCATCACTGGCTTGGACCTCTCCTCAGATAAGCTATATCAGATCTGGTTTATATCAGACCCCTCACCCCAGAATCCACTGTGGCTCCATATCACTCCAGCACCTCAGGCTATAGACCTCTGAAATCTTGCCTCACCCTTCCTTTCCCAGCTCCCCTTTTTCTGCTTTCTGCAATAGAGCCACTGGGCCGGCATGGCTAGGGTTCTCACTCCCTGGACCCACTCTACCTCTTCCCGCCTGCCTAAGTTCGCACAGGCTGTTCTTCCTGCCTGAAATGTCTGCTCCATTCTTTTCCTTTTCATTTCCTGCCCATGCAAAATGCCTCTGAGTTCCTGCAGAGTTTCCACCCCATTCATGCATTTAAAGTTTACATTCTAAGCATTTCTTATTTATTTCGGGCTGCATTGTGTCTTTGCTCTGTGTGCGGGCTTTCTGTAATTGTGGCGAGGGTGGGCTACTCTCTAGTTGGGATTCATGAGCTTCTCGTTGCACTGGCTTCTTTTGTTGCAGAGCTTGGGTTTTAGGGCTCACGGGCTTCAGTAGTTGTGGTGCAAGAGCTTAGTTGCCCCGCGGCATGTGGAATCTTCCTGGACCAGGGATCAAACCTGTGTCCCTCGCATTGGGAGGTGGATTCTTAGCCACTGGACCACCAGGGAAGACTGAAACATCACTATAATGTCTTCTCTGGGCCCAGCCTTGGCTCCACCACACATGAGCTCCCATGTGTGGAGAAGACAGACACCAAACTGTGGAATATTCTTAATGAGATCAGAATACCAGACCACATTCCCTGCCTCCTGAGAAACCTGTATGCAGGACAAAAAGCAACAATTAGAACTAGACATGGAACAACAGACAGGTTCAAAATTGGGAAAGGAATACATCAAGGCTGTATATTGTCACCCTGTTTATTTAACTTCTATGCAGTGTACATCATGTGAAATGCCAGGCTGGATGAATCACAAGCTGAAATCAAGATTGCTAGGAGAAATATCAACAATCTCAGATGTGCAGATGATACCACTTTAATGACAGAAAGTGAAGAGGAACTAAAGAGCCTCTTAATGAAGGTGAAAGATGGGAGTGAAAAAGCTGGCTTTCAAACTCAACATTCAAAAACCAAAGATCATGGCATCTGGTCCTATCACTTCATGGCAAATAGATGGGGAAACAGTGGAAACAGTGAGAGAATTCATTTTCTTGGTCTCCAAAATCAGTGCCGATGGTGACTGCAGCCACGAAATTAAAAGACCCTTGCTCCTTGGAAGAATAGCTATGGCAAACCTAGACAGTACATTAAAAAGCAGAGATTTCACTTTGCCAACAAAGGTCCATCTAGTCAAAGTCACGAATGGATGTGAGAGTTGGACCATGAAAAAGGCTGCTCATCAAAGAATTGATGCTTTTAGACTGTGGTGCTAGAGAAGACTCTTGAGAGTTCCTTGGACAGCAAGGAAATCACCCCTGAATAGTCATTGGAAGGACTGATGCTGAAGCTGAAATTCCAATACTTTGGCCACCTGATGCAAAGTGCTGACTCACTGGAAAAGACCCTGATGCGGGGAAAGATTGAAGGCAAAAAGAGAAGGAGGTGACAGAGGATGAGATGGTTGGATGGCATCACTGCCTCAATGGACATGAGTTGAGCAAACTCAGGAAGGTAGTGAAGGACAGAGAAGCCTGGCATGCTGCAGTCCAAGGGGTCGCAAAGAGTTAAACTCAACTTAGCGACTGTAACAACAGCAACAAAGCTGGGGGTGTTGAGTCTGGAGCTTGTAGGCAGAGGGCACCCTTAAACTAAGCCCTGAAGGATGCATTTATTGGAGGAGAAGCCAGAAAGGGGCAAACAGTATGTAAATGGAGGGAGAGAGTAAGGAGGATATAGATGAACACTATGAGTTGATCTCTGATGGCCAGAGATACTGGGCTAAGGGCTTTCTTTCCTCGGAGATGCTGTGGAGCCACAGGACATGGCCAGCATCTTGGAGAGAGCATCATGGCCCAGATAGGAAATGTGCTTCTCAGGGTGCTTTCAGGGCAAGCGCCAGGCTGAGACTGTCCAGCCTGGGTAAAGCCCTACCTCATCTTGAACATCACTTCCCTGTCTTGCAGATACAAGCTGTTCCTCCACAAACTGATAGAAAAAGCAGGCGTTCTGATCCTCTGTGCTTTTGGTACGTGTCCAGGGCCCTGTCCCATTCCGGGTGGAGGTACCTAACCCTGGGCTCGTGCCCATCCTGCGGAGGGAAAGAGCTGTGGCCCCAACTGTGTGACACTGTGCCCGACACTGTCCCTCTGGGAACCCCAGTATCTTCATCTGTCTAATGAGTGTTGCTGTGAGGATAAAATGATGTCCAGGGAAAATGTTTGAAAGCTAAGAAAAACTTTGAAAACTGTAAGGTTCTCCCCAAACTGTATTATATGGTATTCTTATTCTTTCTCTTCTTCTTTTCCCTCTCCCTCCCTCCCTCTTTCTCCCTCTCTCTTTCTCTCTCAGTTTTTGTGGCTTCCTTCCAGCCAACACCACCACCTCTCACATTACAGCTTTGCTTTCTCAAGCAAAGAAATCTCCTCCTTCTACTTAAATACACCACCCGGTGGGGGTTGAGGGAGAGGGAAGGAAGAGAATTTCCTAGGAAATAAGAAATTCCTGGACAACATCATCCAACAGATAAGACTTTTTAAAATAATAGCTTTATTAAGGTGTACTTCACACACCATAAATCGCGCCATTTTAAGTGTATAATTCAGCAGTTTTTAATGCATTCACAAAGTAGTACATCCATCACTACTATCAAATTCCAGTATTTTCACTGCCAGAGAAAGAAACTTCCCAGTCCCTGGCAGTCATTCTCCATATCCCCTTTCCTTACACCTAGGAAAATCCCATGGATGGAGGAGTCTGGTAGGCTGCAGTCCACGGGGTCGCTAAGAGTCGAGCACGACTGAGCATCTTCACTTTCACTTTTCACTTTCGTGCAGTGGAGAAGGAAATGGCAACCCACTCCAGTGTTCTTGCCTGGAGAAACCCAGGGACAGAGGAGCCTGGTGGGCTGCCATCTATGAGGTCGCACAGAGTCGGACACGACTGAAGTGACTTAGCAGCAGCAGCAGCAGGCAACCATTAATCTATTTTCTGACTTTATGGGTTTGCCTGATGTGGACATTTAATATAAACAGAATCATGCAATATGTTGCCTTTCATTTCCTTTCACTCACAGTGTTTTCAAAGTTCATCCATATTGTAGTATTCATAAGCATTTCATTACTTTTGGGGGCTGAAAATCCATTGTGTAGGTAAGCCATATTTTGTTTATCCTCCATCAGTTGATGGATATTAGGGTTATTTCTACTTTGGGGCTATTACTGAAAATGCTGCTGTGAGCATTCCTGTAGTATTTTTATGTGGACACATGTCTTCAGTTTTATTGGGTATATATTGTACCTAGGCATAGAATTGATGGGTCATTTGATTACTCTATGAATAACTATCTGAGGAATTGCCAAACTTCTCTTCCAAATGGCTGCACCATTTTACATTCCCACTGGCAATGCATTGGGATTCCAATCATTGCTGTCTGTCTTTTCTATTAGGCATCCTAGGGCATGCAAGGAGAAGGCAATGGCAACCCATTCCAGTACTCTTGCCTGGAAAATCCCATGGATGGAGGAGCCTGGTGGGCTGCAGTCCATGGGGTTGCAAAGAGTCAGACACGACTGAGTGACTTCACTTTCACTTTTTACTTTCATGCATTGAAGAAGGAAACAGCAACCCACTCCAGTGTTCTCACCTGGAGAATCCCAGGGACGGAGGAGCCTGGTAGGCTGTCGTCTATGGGGTCGCACAGAGTCAGACACTAATTAAGTGATTTAGCAGCAGCAGCAGCAGCAGCAGCAGCAGGGCATGTAAAGAGACATCTCATGGCAATTTTTATTTTGTTTCCCTAATGACTAATGATGTTAAGTATCTTTTTTTGTGCTTATTGGCCATTTGGATATCATCTTTGGAGAAAGGTCTATTCAGATTTTTGCCCATTTTTAAATTGGATTATTTGGCTTTTTATTAAGTTCAGTTCAGTTCAGTCGCTCAGTTGTGTCCGACTCTTTGCGACCCCATGAATCGCAGCATGCCAGGCCTCCCTGTCCATCACCAAGTCCTGGAGTTCACTCAGACTCACGTCCATCAAGTCAGTGATGCCATCCAGCCATCTCATCCTCTGTCGTCCCCTTCTCCTCCTGTCCCCAATCCCTCCCAGCATCAGAGTCTTTTCCAATGAGTCAACTCTTCACATGAGGTGGCCAAAGTACTGGTGTTTCAGCTTTAGCATCATTCCTTCCAAAGAAACCCCAGGGCTGATCTCCAGAATGGAC
Source organism: Neotragus pygmaeus (assembly GCA_006410875.1). Taxonomy (NCBI): domain Eukaryota; kingdom Metazoa; phylum Chordata; class Mammalia; order Artiodactyla; family Bovidae; genus Neotragus; species Neotragus pygmaeus. The sequence goes on along the minus strand of SJYV01035025.1, from coordinate 1,200,034 downwards.
TTTTTATTACTGAGTTCTAAAAATCCCTTATAAAGTTAGACTACAAAAGTCCCTTATCAGATATGTCATTTGCAAATGTTTTCTCTTATTGTGGGTTATCCTTATTGATGGAGTCTTTTGATTAAAGCCAGTTGTATGTTTTGATTAACTCTGATTTATCTCGTTTCTTTTGTGGTATGTGCTTTTGGTGTCATAGCTAAGAAACTATTGCCTCCCAAAGTGATGAGGATTTACTCCCGCATTTTATTCTATAATTTTATAATATTAACTCTTACGTTTAGGTCTACAGTTCATTTTTTTGGTTAATTTTTGTATATAGTGTAAGGTAAGGGACCAATTTTATTTTTTGAATGTAGGTATACAGTTGTTCCAGCACCATTTACTGAAAAGACTATTCTTTCCACCATTGCATTGTCTGTACTTTTACTGAAAATCAACTGACCATAAATATGAGGATGTACTTCTGTACTTTCAGTTCTGCTCCATTGACCTATATGTCTTTATGCTTGCTAGCATCCCTGGATTGGTTGCTTTATAGTAAGTTTTGGAATCTGGAAGTGCAAGTCCTCTGACTTCGGTTTTGTTTTTTTTTTTTAAGATTGTTTTGGCTATTATGGATCCCTTACATTACAATATGTATTTTAGGATCGACTTTTTCATTTCTTCTGAAGCGAGCATTGGGATTTCGATGTAGACTGCACTGATCCGCATATGCATCTGGAGAGTGCTGTCACCTGGCCAGTGTTAAGCTCCCAGTCCCTGAGCACTGGGCTGTCTTCCCATTACTGATGGGTAACTCTGTACCTCTGACAAAGTTGCTCAGGCGTGTCCAACTCTTTGTGACCCCATGGACTGTAGCCTACCAGACTTCTCTGTCCATAGGTTTTTCCAGGCAAGAGTACTGGAATGGGTTGCCATTGCCTTCTCCATACCTCTTTATAGTTTGGCAATTCTTTTGTTAAGCTTATTCCTAAGTATTTTATTCTTTGAGATTCTGTTATAAATGGGATTTTCTTAATTACAGTTTATTCATATTATTCATTGCCAGTGTTTAGATATACCGTATCCTCAAGGGACTGGCTCCAGGAGCCCTTGTATATACCAAGGTCTGAAGACGTTCAAATCCCTTATATAAAATCATGTAGTACAATGAATACAATCAGCTCTCTTACATGCAGGTTTTGCATCTGCAGATTTGACCAACTGAGGGTGGAAATTTCAATCAGCAGTTGGTTGAATCTGCCAATGTGAAACCCTCCAACATGGAGAGCCAACAGTTTATCTACTGAAAAATATCTGCATATAAGTGGATTCCACAGTTCAAGCACTTGTTGTCAAAGATCAGTTGCACAACTGATTTTTGTGTGCTAATCTTGTATCCTGCAACCTTGCTGAACTCATGTGTTACTGCTGACACTGGGCAAGACACCCAGTCTTGAATACTTTAAGATTTCTTTATGCAGCATCATGTCATCTGCCTTTTATTTCCTTTCCTTAACTAATTGACCTGGCTCAAATCCCCAGAATAATGTTAAATAGAAATAGCAAGAGCAGGGAATTACTTGGTGGTCCAGTGGTTAGGACTCAGTGCTTTTGCTGCCAGGGCCTGGGTTCAATCCCTGGTCAGGGAACTAAGATCCTGCAAGCTTCATAGGATCAAAAATAAAGAAAAGAAATTTTAAGAACAGATACCTTGTCTTACTCCTGACCTTAGGAAGAAAACCTCCAGTATTTCACCATTAAGCGTGATGTTAGTTGTGGCTCATAAACAACTTCTATCAGATTGAGGAAGTTCCATTCTTTTCTTTGAAGTTCCATTCTATTCTATTTTAAAACAACAAATAGATTTTAAAGGTATTTAATAATGACTTGAATAATGAGATTTCAGACAGCACAGAAATCATAAAATGCAAAGGAGACCACCCCTTTTCCTTCTTTTTGCCAATTATCCCCAGTAGGATTAAGACTGGAGAGGAAGAGGAAACATAGATTACTTGGTTTATGTGAGCTGATTTGCATATATGATATCATTGGATCATGGAGTGGATTTTACTGTTATTCCCATTTTACAGAGGACTAAACTGATGTATAGAGGGATTAAGTAACTTCTCCCAGAACTGCACAGTCCTAGGAAGTGGCAAGGCTTGGATTTGAATCTAGAAGTCAACTCCAAAGCCTAAGATGTAAGCTCTTAAGCTTTCATCTTAAATGCTCATTCTCATTCCCCCACCCCTACAGGATTTTGGATGTTTTCTGTGCACTTACCGTCCAAAATGGACATCTGGCAGGTGAGTGTGTGCTCTCTTCAGGCCCCACCCCTGACGGGCCTCACCCCAACCAGTCAATGTCACCTTCATAAGTTCCTCTCCCTCTTACCACCTCTGGACCCTACTCAGTTCCTGACTCATTCCAGATACAAATCTCTTCCTTTGTCTTATTCCCCCACCTGGAACCATCTCTCCTGCCAAAATGTGACTTTCAAGGACCAGATGCATAGTTCCTCCTCCAGGATCCTCTCCTGTCACTGATTCCCAGAGGTGACCCATCTTTCCTTTATCAAGGCCGCCACCTAAAATGGGATGGTGTGGCCAAAGAACACATTTCTCTCTCTATTCAAGGCAGTTTGTTCTTTTGTTCAAATGAGATGAGACCTTTATTTTGTGGTTCCTGGAGAAGAAGGAAGAGAAATCAGTGGCCAGAGCTCCCTGTCTGAGGACAGCAGAGTCTCAGAAGGCCTAGAGAGAAGCGATCTGATGAACCTGCCCTTCCCTCTCTTCTTCTCCCCTTATTAACTCCATCATATGCTTCCCTCTCCTCCAGAAATACCTAAGCAGAGGTGGTCACATTCCCCTCTCTTCTTCCACAATCTTCTGTAATTATAACTGCTTCCCCAACTGTATTGAGAGTCCTTGAAGACAGAGTCAGATCTGATTCACTCCAGCAATGTCCACCTCAACGCCTGGTACAAGGCGAACATGATCAATTCTGGACATTTAGATGGCCAGATGGGGGTGTGACTGGAGGCGGGATGGAAGGAATGGATGTAAGGATGCGGGAAATGGATAGTGGGATAGATGGATAAATGAATGGAAGAAGGTACAGATGAGAGAGTGGATGGATGGGAGGGCAGATGGGATAAGGGTGAGTAACTGGATGGATGGATAGACAGATGAATGGATAGCTGAGTGGAACAGTGGATAGATAAGAGGGTAGATAGATGCATGCATGCATGGACTGATGAAAGGGTCGATGGATAAGGTAAGGCGGATGGATAAGAAAGACTGGATAAATGAAGGAGCAGATGGATGGGAAAGCAGGATGAATAGGATGGTAGATGGGTGGGACATTTGATGGAAATGTATGCAGATGAATGAACAAAAAGGAGAGTAAATTGGATTTTGAATGGATGGCAGGTGGAAAAAATAGGAAAGTGGATGAATGGATGGATGTATGATTGTGGGAGGATGGATTGATGAAATTCTACTGGGCCCAGATTAGGCCATCTGAAGGAGATCCCTTGCTTTCCTCAATATCCCACCAGGAAGACAGCATAGATAGTCCACTGCAGAGCCTGAGGTAAGAAGAATCTGCTAAATAGTCCTATTGTTACCTAAAAACCAGAGCTATAGCCAAGATCTAGTGGCTAAGAATACGGGGTCTGCCAGAACAACTTGGGCTTAAATCCCAGCTCCCACACCTCCTACCTAGCTAAACTTGCAAGTCACTTCACTTCTCCTTTATGAAATAAAGCATAACACCCAACTTGTTCTTGGTAATATTAAAGAAGATGTTGTGAATAGTTCCTGACCCATAGTTAGTGTTCAGCAGATGGTTTTGGTTGTTATTGTTGTTTAGTCATAAATCCTGTCTGGCTCTTTGCAACCTCATGTACCTGCCAGGCTCCTCTGTCCATTGGATTTCCCAGGCAGGAACACTGGAGTGAGTTGCCATTTCCTTCTCCAGGGGATCTTCCCAATCCAGGGAAAGAACTCATGTCTCCTGCTTGGCAGCTGGATTCTTTCCCACTGAGCCACTTGGGAAAGCCCCAGAAAATGGTAGCTGAAAAGAAATTTTAACCAAGATACACCATGGCAGCACTGTTAAATGGGAAAAAAAAAAAAAAAAAAAACTCAAATATTCAGAAGGAATGAGTTGGGTTTAAGGATAGTCAGACAGTCCAAGCAGAAGTAAGGGCATGAGTAATGCTCATTGCTCTAAATTCTTAGAGATAAGAATGTGGGGGGTAGGTCCAGGGATGGGCCCATGAGAGTGGGAAGATGTGAAGCTAGTTCTTTGTGTGCTAACTGGCAGAGGTAGAAGCTGAGCGTAATAGTAGTAGCATCACAAATCAGTCGCTCTCTGTTCTCATTCCTTCCCCTAAGGATGTACCAAGAGAAGGTGCGGCATCATACTGGGGAAATCCAGGACCTCCGAGGTCACTTGAACCAGCTCATTGCCAAGCTCCAAGAGATGGAAGCCGTGTCCGATGAGGTGAGTTACTAGCCATTCTGCCCCAAAACACCTGACTTCTCTGTTTGATATCCAGCTCCTCATATCCCGAGTTTTAGTGGAACATATGCCCAAATAACTTCCTGGGAAAGAGTAAAATACGAGGTATATATTAATTTTTTGTTTGAAAACATCTTTATTCTATCCTTGCACTTGTTGATAGTTTGGTTGGGTATAGAATTATAGATAGGAAAAATTTCCGCTGAGGATTTTGAAAGAATTCCACTATTGTGTTCTAGTTTATACTGTTGCTTTAGAGAAATCTAATATCACTGTTATTATCTGTCCTTTGAGTGTGGTCTGTTTCCATCCCTAAGTTTGTAGGATATTCTTTTTATCGCTGGTGTTCTATATTTAACCTGCTTGGGGGATTCTTGAACTTACTGACTCTATGAGTTGATCTTTTTCAGTAGTTTCAGAAAATTATTAGCTATTATTCCTTAAAATGTTGTTTTTAACCCATTATCTATCACCATTCCTGAGACACCAATTATAACTATCCTAATCTCTGGAGTGTTTTCCATATTATTCTTGTATTTTTTCCTTGTTTGCTTGTTTTTTCATTCTTTTTCTCTATGTTCTTCAGTTTTGATGCTTTCTCTTCATATTTCTTCAGGTTCACTAATAATCCTATAGTCTGCTCTATCCACTCTACTGCTAAACATTTCCATTAAGTTTTTAATTTCATATATTGCATTGTCTAGTTCTAGAATATACATTTGATTATTCTTCATAGATTTTAATTCTATGGTGGAATTCTCCAACATTTCATCTACATTGTCCACCTTTTCCTTTATTTTATTTAACATATTGGTCACAGTTATGTTTAAATCCTTGTCTGCTAACTGTTATACCTGGATCATCTATGATCTCCTATTGCCTGTTTTTTTCTTTGGCGTATCAGTCTTATGGTTTTGTCTTTTTAGGCTTCCCTGGTGGCTCAGATGGTAAAGCGTCTGCCTGCAATGCAGGAGACCCGGGTTCAATTCCTGGGTCGGGAAGATCCCCTGGAGAAGGAAATGGTAATCCACTCCAGCACTCTTGCCTGGAAAACCCCATGGACGGAGAAGCCTGATAGGCTGCAGTCCATGGGGTCGCAAAGAGTTGGACACGACTGAGCGACTTCACTTTCACTTTTGTCTTTTCATATCTGGTAATTTTTTAGTATTTTCTGGACAATTTTTTACAAAAAAAACTAGATGCTCCAGATAATTATAGTTTCAGCTAGGTAGAGTTCTCCCTTTTCTTTGTAAGGAAGATGAAGTATACTGATCACTTCTATGCAAACATGCATTGAACTGGTTCAGACCTAGGTTGTAATTTTTATAGGATTTATTCAAAGGTTTTTGGCTTAGCCCTCTAGCCTCCTGCCCATGCAGTTTCAAAAATTGATAAATGTCTTGATGGGAAAGACTGAACATATGTTTGAGGCCTCTTGAGTTTTCAATTTTTTATTGAGGTATAGTTAATGTACAACGTTGTGTTAATTTCTACTCTACAGGAAAGTGATTCAGTTACACATATATACACTCTTTTCAAACTTTCCCAATATGTTTGTCAGAAAATACTGAATATAGTTTCCTGTGCTATACAGTAGGAATTTATTGTTTATCCATTTTATATATAATGGTTTGCATTCACTAATCCCAAACTCCCTCCCCAACTCCCCCACTCGCTTAGCAGCCACCAGTCTGTTCTTTATGTTTGTGAGTCTGCTTCTGTTTTGTAAATAACTTCATTTGTGTCATACTTTTGGACTTCCCTCGTGGCTCAGATGGTAAAGCGTCTGTCTACAATGCGGGAGACCTGGGTTCAGCCCTGAGTTGGGAAGATCCCCTGGAGAAGGAAATGGCAGTCCACTCCAGTACTGTTGCCTGGAAAATCCCATGGACAAAGGAGCCTGGTATGCTACAGTCTGTGGCGTCACAAAGAGTCAGACACGACTGAGTGACTTCACTTCACTTCACTTTAGATTCAACATATAAATGATACTATATAGTATTTGTCTTTCTGACTTTACTTAGTATGATAATCTCTAGGTCCGTCCATGTTGTTGCAAATGGCATAGTTTCATCTTTTTTATGGCTGAGTAGTATTCCATTGTATATCCTTACCATATTTATTTATACATTTATCTGTCAATGGACATGTCTTGGCTATTATAAATAGTGCTTCAACAAATGTTGGAGTGCATGTTTCTTTTTGAATTACAGTTTTGCCGGATATATGCCCAGGATTGGGATGGCACCCCACTCCAGTACTCTTGCCTGGAAAATCCCATGGGTGGAGGAGCCTGGTAGGCTGCAGTCCATTGGGTTGCTAAGAGTCGGACACGACTGAGAGACTTCACTTTCACTTTTCACTTTCTTGCATTGGAGAAGGAAATAGCAACCCACTTCAGTGTTCTTGCCTGGAGAATCCCAGGGACGGGGGAGCCTGGTGGGCTGCTGTCTATGGGGTCTCACAGAGTCGGACACGACTGAAGTGACTTAGCAGCATGGCAACTCTATTTTTAGTTTTTTGAGGAAGTTTTTTTCCAGAAAGGTTGCACCAGTTTACATTCCCACGAATGTGTAAGAAGATCCCCTTTTCTTTACACCTTCTCCAGCATTTGTTGTTTATAGACTTTTTAATGATGGTCATTCTGACTGGTGTGAGGTGGTACCTCACTGTAGTTTTGATTTGCATTTCTCTAATAATTAGTAATGCTGAGCATAATTTCATGTGTCTGTTGGTCATCTGTATGTCTTCTTTGAAGAAACGCCTCTTTAAGCCTTCTGCTAATTTTCCAATTGGGTTGTTTTTTATTGTTGAGTTGTATGTGCTGTTTGTATATTTTGGAAAGTAAACCCTTGTTGGTCATATTATTTACAAATATTTTCTCCCAACCTGTAGGTTGTTTTTTCATTTTGTATGTGGTTTCTTTTGGTGTACAGAAGCTCGTAAATTTGATTAGGTTCTATTTGCTTTGAGAGGATTTTCTTTGGGGTTTTGCGGGTTTTTTGTTTTGTTTTGTTTTGTTTTGTTTGCTTTTATTTCTATCGCCTTGGGAGACTGATCTAAGAAGATGATTGGTATGATTTCTGTCAAAGAATGTTTTCTCTATGTTCTCCCCTAAGAGTTTTATGGTGTCATGTCTTATATTTAAGTCTAAACCATCTTGACTTTATTTTTGTGTGGTGTGAAAGTGTGTTCTAATTTCATTGATTTAATGAGGCTTCCAGCTTTTCCAAAATCACTTGCTGAAGAGACCTTTTTTCTCTGTTGTATATCCTTGCCTCCTTTGTCAAAGATTAATTGACTGTGGGCATATTTATCTCTGGACTTTGAATTTACCATTTTGGATACAAAATCTCTGACCCCTCGGCAGCCTTCTCTGCCAGGGGCAAGCTTGGATCCTCATTGTAATTGTAATTGGTTTAGTGCCCTCAAGTGAAGAGCAGCAGATGTAGCTACTCAGTACTGACTCAGCATTTCCTCTAGGACAGCAGTTCTCAAAGTGTGACCCCCAATTCAGCAGCATGAGCATTACCTGGAAAAATGTTAGAAATTCAAATTAATGGGCCCCACCCAGACCGACTAAATCACACACTCTAAGGATGGGAACCAACTTCTCTTTGTTTCAACAAGTCCTTCAGTGATTCTGACATATAATAAGGAGAATCACTGTGCTAAGTCTTCAATCTCTTGCTTGCCTTGTTTTGGCGTCTCCTTCCTCAGAGGGACTTTGTTTATTAAGCGCTGTGAGACTGGGAAATTTTATTCTGCTTTTCAGAAGCTTTCAGAGCAGCCCTTTAGCTTCTTACATAGTCTTGGATTTCAGTTAACATCTAATGAGGGAAGTAAGCCGTGGTCAAGGCTCCTTAAGTGTCCGATTCTGTCCCACCTGCTCTTTGCAAATGCTAACAGCTTCGCTGCTTTCTCTTTTGTCAGTAGCAGCCCCTGCCCCCAGATCCTCAACCCATGCACAGGATCTTCGAATACCCCAGAGATTAAGAATGTCAGCATATTTCAGAGTGGTTGTCCCCTGTCTCGAATTTTCGTCCATCTGGTCCTCTTTCTTTCATAGCTCAATGATGGTATTAAAACATGATTTAGCAAACCATCTGGCTTTTTCTAGTTGTTTTTAGTGGGACCACTGGTTCTCTGTAACTTACTACATCTAACCTAGAAGTCCTACACCATCTTACCTTACATCTAAAATGTCATAATAATGTACCTATGAGCTAGCCACACTTGGCTTTCAATGTGGAAACCCTTTCAATGTGGAAACATGTTCTTTAAGAACACATTTAAGAAATGTTCTTTAAGAAAGACAAATATCATATGATATCACTTATATGTAGAACTTAAAATATGATACAAATGGACTTATCAATATTTGCAAAAACAGAAACAGACTCACAAACATAGAGAATAAACTTACGGCTACCAAAGAGGAAAAGGAGAGAGGAACAAATTAGGAGTTTGAGATTAACATTACACACCACTATATACAAATAGGGGGCTTCCCAGGTAGCGCAGTGGTTGAGAATGTGACTGCCCATGCAGGAGACTCAAGGGATGTGGGTTCAACCCCTGGCTTGGGAAGATGCCCTAGAGGAGGAAATGGCAACCCACTGCAGTGTCCTTGCCTGGGAAATCTCATGGACATAGGAACCTGGCAGGCTACAGTCCAGGGGTTGCAAAGAGTTGGACACAACTGAGCACACAGAAGGCATTATATATAAATGGATTAACAATAAGGTCCTACTGTATAGCATAGGGAACTATATTCAATATCTTATAATAACCTATAATGGAAAATAATTTACAATATACATATATACGTTTGTATACTTGAGTCATTTTGCTATTTACCAGAAACTAACAATATAAATCAACTATACTTCAATTGTTAAAAAAAAAGAGAGAGAGAGAAAGTAATGTTCTTTAATTGTGATTAAATTGTTTATTTATCCCTGGCCCTGGTTGCTCTATTCTCATTTTTGAAACTCCTATTATGTGGATGTCAAACTCCTAATCATCTGCATTTTTCTTTTTTTCTTTTCTTCCCACTTTTCTCTCTTTATCTCTTTGTTCTATGGTTGAAAAAACACTCTCAGCTTTTATCTACCAAAACTTATACTGAATTTTTCATTTCTGCTAACACATTCTGAATTCTTAACAATTTTTTTTGTTCTCTAGGTACTCCTTTTCCAATAATTCTGTTCTTATTTTATGAATACAATATCTTTATCTTTTTATGAGCAATGTATTTTCTTAGCTTTAGGAACTCAGCTCTTACCTCTCTGAGTCTCAGTTTCCACATCAACAAGTAAAGTATAATTACTGCCTTGTAACACTCTATCTACTATGCTAGTTACCCAGTTGCCATCCTAAAACTTAGTAGTGCAGAATAACCATTTTATTATGTCCAGAGATTCTGTGAATCAAGAATTCAGACAGGATGCAGTGGAGATGGTTTCTCACTGCTTCACGATGTCAGGGGCCTCAGCTAGGAAGACATGAAGGCTGGAGGTGACCCAATATCTGGATCTGGAATCNACTATGCTAGTTACCCAGTTGCCATCCTAAAACTTAGTAGTGCAGAATAATCATTTTATTATGTCCAGAGATTCTGTGAATCAAGAATTCAGACAGGATGCAGTGGAGATGGTTTCTCACTGCTTCACGATGTCAGGGGCCTCAGCTAGGAAGACATGAAGGCTGGAGGTGACCCAATATCTGGGTCTGGAATCATCTAGAGGAATCTTTACTCACTTGTGTGGAGATTGATGCTTGCTGTCAGCTGGGAACTGAGGGCTGTTAACTGAAGTGCCCACAGGTTGTCCCTTAGTATGGCATGACCTTCCTTATGACTGGCTTCAGAAAGTGAACATCCCCCCAAAAGCAGATGGTTCACCTTTTAGGACTGAGCCCACAGGTCATACAGCATCACTCCCATCAGTCACAGGCTCACCCAGATGGATAGGGAGGGAACTGAAGTCCCGTGTGTCCATAAGAAGGGTGTCAAAGTCACACTGAAGGAAGAGTAAGGAAAGGGAGACCTGTCTGCAGTCATTTTAAGAAAATACAATCTGCTACTCTGTGANAGTGAAAAAGTTGGCTTAAAGCTCAACATTCAGAAAACGAAGATCATGGCATCTGGTCCCATCACTTCATGACAAATAGAGAAACAATGAAAACAGAGGTAGACTTTATGTTTGGGGGCTCCAAAATCACTGCAAATGGTGACCAACCCAGATGGCATATTAAAAAGTAGAGACATTACTTTGCCAACAAAGGTCCATCTAGTCAAGGCTATGGTTTTTCCAGTATTCATGTATGGATGTGAGAGGTGGACTCTAAAGAAAGCCGAGCACTGAAGAATTGATGCTTTGAACTGTGGTGCTGAAGAAGACTCTTGAGAGTCCCTTGGACTGCAAGGAGATCCAACCAGTCCGTCTTAAAGGAGATCAGTCCTGGGTGTTTATTGGAAGGACTGATGCTGAAGCAGAAACTCCAATACTTTGGCCACCTGTTGGGAAGAGCTGACTCATTTTCAAAAGACCCTCATGTTGAGAAAGATTGAAGGTAGGAGAAGTGGATGACAGAGGATGAGATGGTTGGATGCCATCACTGCTCAATGGACATGAGTTTGAGTAAACTCCAGGAGTTGGTGATGGACAGGGAGCCCTGGCAGTTTTCAGTCAATGGAGTTGCAGAGTCAGACATGACTGAGTGACTGAACTGAACTGAAGACGTCCACCCATGTGGAGGATGATGACTATGTGCTGACCACAACCTCACAGACCCCAGACTGGTTGAAATAAGAAGGTTACGATATCACTCTCTTTACCTCACTATCAGTATATCAGAAGTAATCACATACCCTGCAAATTTCACATTTAAAAACTCTTCCAGGAAAACCATCAGAGAGTTCAGGCATTTTGAGCAGGAGACACCCGATCTCTGCGTGGCTCTTGCAACGAACTTCCTCTGCTCTAAACTCCAGTGTTTGGTTTGTTTGGCCTGGCTGTGTGTCAGGCACAGTAACTTGAACAATGTTGACACTTATATTATTGTTTTCTCCGCCTCTGCTTCAGAAGGCAGTCAATGAATTTTTACAAGCATGCACATTTCCCTCTCTTTCAAGAACTGGGGGTTGGATGTTAAAATAACGAACCTTTGTTTTATCTTTTGATAATTTTATCTCTGATGACTCAACTGGTAAAGAATCTGCCTGCAGTTCAGGAGACCCATGTGGCCTGGATCAAGAAGACCCCCTGGAGAAGGGAATGGCCACCCCCTCCAGTATTCTTGCCTGGAGAATTCCATGGACAGAGGAGTCTGGCAGGCTATGTAGTCCTTGGGGTGGCAGAGTCAGATGCAACTCAGGGAATAACTCAGTGAAGAAAGAGGCATGTGGAAAATTCCAAGAGTTCACACACTGGCCAGATACCTTTGTTTTTGGGAACCTTGTGGCAAATTGTACACAAGACAACAGACATGCGTTAAATTGAATTACACACTTTGAATTACACCACTCTGGGGCTGGTGAAGTTCCCAGCTAAGCAGCAGTTGCACAACCCATGGAATTTTTCAGGCCAGTGAAATACAATATACCTCAGAGGAAGGGTGTGGTACCTAAAGAAAATAAGCAGATGTATTTGGGGAAAGTGATTAATTACTGTCTGAATGGTTTTCAAGTTCTGCTGTCTATTTAAAGGCTGCTGATTTCCTAGAAATGAGCCTATTATAAAAAGAACTCTTCTTTCAGTTTCCATCTGAATTATGTTTACAAGGAATGGCCTTGAATGACTTAAGATTTATTGTTTCTGGCTGAAAACCTTGTTAAGCTAGAATATTTTAAAAATTAATTACTGTTTAAAACTTAGTTACTTAAACTTACACAATATTATATGTCAAATATATCTCACTAAAGCTGGGGAAAAGCCATGACTGGAAGTGTGTGCAATTTGGAGGCAGCAAGGGAAAACATTACATTTCAGAGTTCAAGGCCCTCTCATTGTCATTTTTCAAGAGCAAGTATCTGGCACTTAGCATTCTAATTCTCTTACAAACAGGATGGTAATTTTAGGAAGCCCCAGATTGGTTTATTATTTTTTATAATATAAATTTATTTATTTTAATTGGAGGCTAATTACTTTACAATATTGTTGGTTTTGCCATACATCAACATGTATCCACCACAGGTGTACAAGTGTTCCCCATTCTGAACCCCCCTCCCACCTCCTTCCCCGTGATGGCATGATCTGTTATCATTTTTAGCAGTCTCCAATTCATTTCTCAGCACTGGCTGAGACGGACTGTACAGAAGCAGAGCCAAGAGGAGCTACCCCTCCCCCAAGGTCAGGGGCTGGGACCAAGAATGCCAGGCTGCTTTGGCACAGGAGCAGCTGAGAGGAGCTACCCCACTTCCGAGGTCAGGGGCGGCGGCCTAGACCAGCTACCGCATGCCCGAGGTCATGGCAGCAGCTGGGAGACTCTACCACACACCAGAGGTCTGGGGAGATGGCCGAGAAGAAAAACCCCATGTCCAAGGAGCAGTGACTGCCCGGGCAAGGAGGGCCAAGAGGAGCTATGCCATGTTCAAGCTCAGGAGGGGCAGCACAAGGAGATAACCCTCATCCAAGGTAAGGAGCAGCGGCTGTGCTTTGCTGGAGCAGCCATGAAGAGACACCCCACATTCAAGGTAAAAGAAAAACAAGTAAGATGTAGGTGTTTCAAGAGGGCATCAGAGGGCAGACACACTGAAACCATGATCACAGAAAACTAGCCAATCTGATCACACGGACCACAGCCTTGTCTGACTCAAAGAAACTAAGCCATGCCATGTGGGGCCACCCAAGATGGGCAGGTCATGGTGGAGAGGTCTGACAAAATGTGGTCCATTGGAGAAGGGAATGGCAAACCACTTCACTTTTCTTGCCTTCAGACCAATGAACAGTGTGAAAAGGCAAAATGATAAAATACTGAAAGGAGAACTCACCGGGTCTGTAGGTGCCCAATATGCTACTGGAGATCAGTGGAGAAATAACTCCAGAAAGAATGAAGGGATGGAGCCAAAGAAAAAACAATACCCAGTTGTTTTATAGCAAGGTCCGATGCTGTAAATAGCAGTATTGTATCAGTTCAGTGCAGTTGAGCCACTCAGTTGTGTCCGACTCTTTNATGGCAGAAAGTGAAGATGAACTAACAAGAATTTGAAGAAGGTGAAAGAGAAGAGTGAAAAAACTGGCTTGAAACTCAGCATTCAAAAAACTAAGATCACAGCATCTGGTCCCACCTTATAGGAAATAGAAGGGGGAAAAGTGGAAGCGGGGACAGCTTTTGTTTTCTTGGGCTCCAAAATCACTGCAAGCAGTGACTGCAACTTGCTCCTTGGCAGGAAAGCTGTGACAAACCTGAAAATGAAAGTGTAAGTGTTAGTTGCTCAGTCATGTCCTGTTCTTTGTGATTCCATGGACAATAGCCCGCCAGGCTCCTCTGTCCATGGGGATTTTCCAGGCAAGAATACTGGAGTGGGTTGCCAAGCCCTTCTCCAGGGAATGTTTCCAACCCAGGGATCAAACCCATCTTCCTCATTGCAGGCAGATCCTTTACTATCTGAGCCACCAGGAAAGGCCATGACAAACCGAGACAACATATTAAAAATAAGAGTCATCACTTTGCTGACAGAGGTCCATCTAGTCAAAGCTATGGTTTTTCCAGTAGTCATGAATGGATATGAGAGTTGGGCCATAAAGAAAGATAAGCTCTGAAGAACTGATGCTTTCGAATTGTGGTATTAGAGAACTCTTGAGAGTCCCTTANACTTTGCTGACAGAGGTCCATCTAGTCAAAGCTATGGTTTTTCCAGTAGTCATGAATGGATATGAGAGTTGGGCCATAAAGAAAGATAAGCTCTGAAGAACTGATGCTTTCGAATTGTGGTATTAGAGAACTCTTGAGAGTCCCTTAGACTGCAAGGAGATCCAACCAGTCAATCCTAAAGGAAATCAAACCTGAATATTCATTGGAAGGACTGATGCTGAAGCTGAAACTCCAATAGTCTGGCCACCTGATGCAAAGAGCCAGCTCATGGAAAAGACCCTGATGCTGGGAAAGACTGAAGGCAAAAGGAGAAAGGGGTAGCAGAGGATCAGATGGTTAGGTAGCAATGTCGAAACAATGGACAAGAATTTGAGCAAACTCCAGGAGATAGTGAAGGACAGAGGAGCTTGGCATGCTGCAGTTCATGTGGTTACAAAGAGTCAGATACAACTTAGTGACTGAGCAACACTCTTGTGAAAAGTCTAATCAAATAATGGCCATTGATTTATTGAGCACCAGCTGTGCTCATGCTTGGTGATCTTTATCTGGCAATGTAGAGATTAAGAACCTGAACTCTGGAACCAGTCTCCGGGTTTGCCTCTCACTAGCTATGTGACCTTGGACAAGTTACCTTTTTGTACCTCAATATTCTCCTCTTTAAAATAGGGGCAATAATAGTACATACCTCCTAGGGTTGCTGAGAAGGGGATAAATATGAACATACTGAAGACAGTCCTGACATATAGTCGCAGCTTTATGAGTCTTAGCTCTAATCCTCACAAGAGTAGGAGGTGGATGTGATTATTGTTCCAGCTTCTCTGGTGGCTCACACAGTAAAGAATCTGCCTGCAATGCAGGAGACCAGGGTTCGATCCCTGGGTCAGGAAGATCCCCTGGAAGAGGGAATGGCAACTCACTCCACTATTCTTGCCTGGGAAATCCCAAGAACAGAGGCGCCTGGCCGGGCTATATGGGAGCACAAAGAGTCAGACAGGACTGAGTGACTAACATGTTCACTTCATAGACAAGAAAACCAAGACTCAGGGCAGGGGGGGACACGGGGGCGGTAACTAGCCTAGGGATCGTTAGCAGGAAAGGTCGTCTGACTCCAGGCCCCCTGCCCTGGACTTGACTGAGACTCCTGGTCCTGCATGTATAACAGTGCATCCCAGAGGGTGTGAAAGCACCAAGGAAACCCCATGGATGGGATAGGGGTGGCTCTGGACCTCCTCACAGCATATAGCATGTGACAACCTTGTGTGTGGACCAGGCAGGGACGAAAAGGTGTCCTGAGGCACTCGTCACCTGGTGTGAACACAGCTGTGGACTGTGATCCGTAAGAACACACCAGTGCACAGCTTGAGTTTTCTGCCTTCGCAGCAAAAAATGACCCAGAAAATAATAAAGATGATCCAGGGAGATTACATTGAGAAGCCGGACTTTGCCCTGAAGTCGATAGGTGAGTGACTCCCCACCACCTTGCCTCACCAGCCAGCCCAGCCCAAGTTTCCTGAGAAACTCTTCAGAGTAGGGATTTCAGCTCTGGCCGGGGGCATATCCTGCTAACCTCAGCCGCCTGTCTGGTGTTCTTGTTACAGTTTTCCATTTTCTCCCACAGTGGCTGGGGTGGGAAAGGGAGGCCATCATCCACCCATTTCCCTCCAAAAGTAGGGGTACACCGAGTTGTCCCTGTCTGCACGGGGGAGACTGGCCACAGGCCTAATTACAGTTAGGAATCACGCCTTTGAAAAATTAAGCAGTGGCTGCAATAGAGGGGTAGGGAGGAGCACGCTGGGTTGAGGTCTGGTGAGGAGGGTAAAGTGTTTTTCATATCAAACCACAGGAACTGATATGCAAGGTGCCCCTATGAGGGGCTGCGTGGGAAGGGGTGAGGTGGNGAATGGCAGGACAGGGGGAGAGTGGCAGGGGTGTGGCCAGGGGCCTGGGGGCAGGAGCTGAAGACAGAGGTTGAGAGTGCAGAGGGCGGGGGCCTGGGGCAGAGTCGGAACAAGAGAGAGGGAGGAAAAGGCAGATTGATGCAGAAAAAAGGCACGATTGATGGGGTGGGGGGTGGTAGTCTGGGGAGAAGTTGGGGTGCTGGGCAAGAGTAGGGGACAGGCCCAGGGGCAGGGACAGCCTGCTTTGGCACTGGAAGAGGCCCCTCCCCCAACCCTCAAGTCTTCAGGGAACCCTTATTGCACTGGGCTGAGGGGAGGGGTCATCCTTGCTGCCTGCTGTCAGGGAGGCTTCCTGGAGTTGGTGGTACTCAAGCCGAGCTTTGTAGACAGGAAGGACTGAGCTTGTCCAGGAAGGCCAAGAAGGTCTAGGGAAGCCAGGCTGGGATAAGGAATCTGCTCTTTAACCATCCACCTTCACTGCATCTGCCGCTTCCAGCCCAACGTGACACCTGGCAACTGCTGGGCTTTCTCGGGTGACCGCGGCCAAGTGACCATCCGACTGGCCCAGAAGGTCTACCTGTCCAACCTGACCCTGCAGCACATCCCAAAGACCATCTCACTGTCGGGCAGCCTGGACACCGCCCCCAAGGACTTCGTCATCTATGTGAGCACGCCCTAGGGGACAGGGCATGATGGCAGCGTTCGTGGCACTGTGATAAACCATTCAATCTGCAAAGCCTAGAGGGACTGTATGTTAAGGCTGGGGATAGTCAGGGTCAGAGTCAGATCACAGACTTCTGGGATTAGGGGATAAACAATACTCTATTACAACCCAAGTTTTTCAGAGCCAATTGAATCTTCAAAGATAATTGAGCCCCCAATTTACTGAAAAGGAAACAGGTTCAGAGAAAGGGCAGGGATACATCAAACCCTAGAGTCAATGGCAGTGTTAGAAGTGGACCCTTAACCTTCTGGCTTCCAGTCCAATGCTCTTTCCTATCTTTCACATGTGCTGCGATGGAACGGTGTCCAAAGAGGTAGACAGCTCCCCACCCTGGGAGGTGTGCAAGTCTTGACTGGAGAAGGGAGCACCTTCTGGAGTTCCTGCCTGTACCTGATGCTTTATTCTTGGTTCTGATTTTCCAGGGCATGGAGGGCTCCCCCAAGGAGGAGGTGTTCCTGGGGGCATTTCAGTTTCAGCCAGAAAATATCATGCAGACGTTCCAGCTCCAGGTACCTGAGAAACCCTGGGCACCTACCCAACACACTGTATGCAGGGCTTTACAGGGGACCTCACTTCATGCCCCAGCAGCCCGAGGTGGTGCACAGTTGTTAGTAACTGACTTGACAGACGAGGAAACTGAGGCCCAGAGTGATGCAGCCACTGCCTAGGGCCTAGAGTGGAATCCTGAGGAAACTTATCTTCACTTCCCTGACCCACCGAGAAGCCTACACGCTGTGGTTCCTTCAGGGACAGCTGGTGTTGAGCTGGAGGGCCCGTCAGGCCAGGGTCACAGGCTTTGAACTTAATGTCTTCATACTGGGAGACCCCGTGATCAACACCTGGTCCAACTACAGGTGGGGAGGCTGAGCCCTGGAGGGGAGGGAGCTGGAGACAGAAGCATGACCAGAAGGTGGCCGCTGGAATGGCCCTGAGACTCGAGGAAATGCCAAGGCTTGGAAACCAGACTGACCCTGGCCCACATCCTGACCTGACCATAAGTTCTATGTGATCACAGATCATTCTCTTCCTCTCTGGGCCTCAGTTTCCCCTGGTGTGATTTCCTGGGAGGTTGAGACCATCCAGTGAGACCTCACAGGCCACTGGGCTCCATCCCCTCTGGGTTATGGGGAGGACGGGGAGGGGGCTGCATTTACATAGCACTTACTGTATGCCCAGGGCTGGCAAGCCATTTGGCCCCAAGATCTCACTTCAGTGCTCACAGCAACCCTGGGAAGCAGACGTTACCCCTCTTCTTCTTATAGACCAGAAACTGAAGCCCAGAGAGGCTGTGGTTTGCCCAAGGTGCCAGAGCACACATGTGCCAGGGCCCCAAGACTGGGACGCGTTCCCCGTCACCGTCAAGCTATCTTCCAGCCTCAGCCCTTTGCATCCCAGCTCCTGAGTGACTTGCCATGTGGTTTTGGGACATTCCCCTCTCTGAGCCTCAGTTNTCCAGTGAGACCTCACAGGCCACTGGGCTCCATCCCCTCTGGGTTATGGGGAGGACGGGGAGGGGGCTGCATTTACATAGCACTTACTGTATGCCCAGGGCTGGCAAGCCATTTGGCCCCAAGATCTCACTTCAGTGCTCACAGCAACCCTGGGAAGCAGACGTTACCCCTCTTCTTCTTATAGACCAGAAACTGAAGCCCAGAGAGGCTGTGGTTTGCCCAAGGTGCCAGAGCACACATGTGCCAGGGCCCCAAGACTGGGACGCGTTCCCCGTCACCGTCAAGCTATCTTCCAGCCTCAGCCCTTTGCATCCCAGCTCCTGAGTGACTTGCCATGTGGTTTTGGGACATTCCCCTCTCTGAGCCTCAGTTTCCCCACCTAAGGAATTGGAGGGTTTCCTTCCACTCCCAAACATTCCTCTGGACAGGCCAGATCAGGGGCTATGAGTGAGATAGCCCCTCTGTGGCTCTCCTTCAGAACCAGCCTCCCAGGACATTTGGGGCCGTCAAGGTGAAGATATCCAGCAACTGGGGGAACCCACGCTTCACCTGCCTGTACCGAGTACGTGTGCACGGCTCTGTGACTCTACCCAGAGAGCAGCCTAACTAGAGCCCCCACCCCAAGAAAGATTAAAGTTTATTCTTCACACCCAATTCAAAGTGTCTTCTGGTCCCCAGAAGTGAAAGCCTAGGACTTGATGTCTGAAATTCAGTGTAGCAATTATCAATCCCATCCTGGGTACCCAGGCACCCTCACAACAGCCTCATGAGGCCCATTTCACAGGTGGGGACAATGAAGTCTCCAGGCAAAAAAACTGACTTGCCAGAAGTCACAGTTAGCAAATGGTAGCACCAGGATTCAACTCCAAGCTGTCTGACACCCATATGTGACTCATCTTCTGGTTTCAAGTCGAGCTCTGCCACTGACCCGAGTGTGACCCTGGGCAAGACCTAGCCCTTTCAGTTTCCCCATCTGTACAGTAGAGACAGGATCATGGCTGTTGTATCAGATGAGGTGGGAGATGATAAATCCTTCCTGTGACCATCACAGAGTGTTTCAGCATCACACAGATGATTCAGTGTGACATTAGACGAAACACACATCCTCTCTGGACCTCTGTTTTTCCAGGTGTGAACATTTCTAGTCCATCGTGTTCTATGAAAGACAATATCAACAAAGTAAAAAAGGCAACCCACAGGATGGGAGAGGTATTTGCAAATCATATATCTGATGAGATTAACATTCAAAATATATGGAGAACTCCTAAAATTCAACCACACACACACACAAAACTCAATTCAAAAATGATCAAAGCGTTTGAACAGATATTTCTCTGAAAAAGATATGCAAATGGTCAATAAGCACATTGACAACTCATTCAACATCATTCATCATTGCTGCTGCTGCTGCTGCTAAATCGCTTCAGTCGTGTCCGACTCTGTGCGACCCCATAGATGGCAGCCCACCAGGCTCCACCGTCCCTGGGATTCTCCAGGCAAGAACACTGGAGTGGGTTGCCATTTCCTTCTCCAATGCATGAAAGTGAAAAGTGAAAGTGAAGTTGCTCAGTCGTGTCCGACTCTTAGCAACCCCATGGACTGCAGCCTACCAGGCTCCTCTGTCCATGGGATTTTCCAGGCAAGAGTACTGGAGTGGGGTGCCATTGCATTCATCATTAGGGAAATGCAAATCAAAACTACAATGAGGGATTTCCTCCGTGGTCCAGTGGTTAAGGATCCACCTCCAATGCAGGGGACATGGGTTCAATCCTTGGTCAGGGAACTAAGGTCCCACATACCATAGGGCAACTAAGCCCACATTCCTCCATATACAGAGCCCACACACTCTGGAGCCCGCATGCCACAACTAGAGAGAAGCCTGAGTGCCACAAGGGGAGATCCCGTGTGCCATAACTAAGACCCAATGCAGCCAAAAATAAACACATTTTTTTAAAAGACTTTTAAAAAATCTATAATGAGATATACTACTTCACACCCTTTAGGCTATTATTAAAAATTAAAAATGTGGATGAGGATATATAGAGAAATTGGAACTTGCATACTATTAGTGGGAATTTATGTAGAGCCACTGTGGAAAACAGTAAGGCATTTTACAAAAATAAAAGATTTAAAATAGAAACACCATTTGACTGAACAATCCCACTCCAGATATTTACCAAGAAGAATTAAAAGCAGGGTCTCAAAGAGGTATTTGTACACCCATATTCACAGCAGCATTATTCGTAACAGCAGGAAGCAACACAAGTTTTCATCAGCAGATGAATGAATAAACCAGATATGTCCTATACATACGATGGAATACTATTCAGTCTTTAAAAGGAAAAAAGTTCTGCAATATGCCGCAACATGGATGAACCTGGAGGACATGATGCTAAATGAAATAAGCCAGTCACAAAAAGACAAGTATGCTATGATTCTACTTATATGAGATACTTATTCTGTCAAATTCATAGAGGCAGAAAGTAGACGAGTTGCCAGCAGTTGAGGTATGGGAGAATAATGGGGAGAGAGTGTTAAATGGGTACACAGCTTCAGTTTTACATGGAAAGAGCTATGAAGATGGATGTTGGTGATGGTTGCAACAATATTATAAATATATTTAATACCAGTGAACTATATACTTTGAAAAGGTTAAGATGATAAACTTTATATATATATAATGTATATATTTCTATATATTATATTATATATATTATCATATATTCCATTCTATATTAATATTATATATATACATTACTATGATTTTGAAAGTTGAAAAAAGTTATAAAATATCTTAAATCCCATAAAGGAGAGACTCTGGGATACTTTGAAAATATTGTAAAAAACTATAAATTCTGATAGCGTGTCATCTCGGTATACTCTTAGAGAGGCAGATGTAAATATTTTTTGTTTCTGTTCCCTAAACCAGTCACTCATAGCTTATGGGTGTAACCTTTGCCATAGCTGAGTCCCACCTGTTCTGGTATTTACTTAAGAGCTGACAGAAGTGCTAAAGCCAGTGCCTACTGTGCGTATCCATGGAAAAAAAGGCCATGGTCCTCCCACGGAGCTCTCAGCACAGAGTATAGCACACAGAGATGTGTATAAGAGACAGGTGGCACTGTGATAAACCATTCAATCTGCAAAGCCTAGAGGGACTGGATGTTAAGGCTGGGGATAGTCAGGGTCAGAGTCAGATCACAGACTTCTGGGATTAGGGGATAAACAATACTCTATTACAACCCAAGTTTTTCAGAGCCAATTGAATCTTCAAAGATAATTGAGCCCCCAATTTACTGAAAAGGAAACAGGTTCAGAGAAAGGGCAGGGATACATCAAACCCTAGAGTCAATGGCAGTGTTAGAAGTGGACCCTTAACCTTCTGGCTTCCAGTCCAATGCTCTTTCCTATCTTTCACATGTGCTGCGATGGAACGGTGTCCAAAGAGGTAGACAGCTCCCCACCCTGGGAGGTGTGCAAGTCTTGACTGGAGAAGGGAGCACCTTCTGGAGTTCCTGCCTGTACCTGATGCTTTATTCTTGGTTCTGATTTTCCAGGGCATGGAGGGCTCCCCCAAGGAGGAGGTGTTCCTGGGGGCATTTCAGTTTCAGCCAGAAAATATCATGCAGACGTTCCAGCTCCAGGTACCTGAGAAACCCTGGGCACCTACCCAACACACTGTATGCAGGGCTTTACAGGGGACCTCACTTCATGCCCCAGCAGCCCGAGGTGGTGCACAGTTGTCAGTAACTGACTTGACAGACGAGGAAACTGAGGCCCAGAGTGATGCAGCCACTGCCTAGGGCCTAGAGTGGAATCCTGAGGAAACTTATCTTCACTTCCCTGACCCACCGAGAAGCCTACACGCTGTGGTTCCTTCAGGGACAGCTGGTGTTGAGCTGGAGGGCCCGTCAGGCCAGGGTCACAGGCTTTGAACTTAATGTCTTCATACTGGGAGACCCCGTGATCAACACCTGGTCCAACTACAGGTGGGGAGGCTGAGCCCTGGAGGGGAGGGAGCTGGAGACAGAAGCATGACCAGAAGGTGGCCGCTGGAATGGCCCTGAGACTCGAGGAAATGCCAAGGCTTGGAAACCAGACTGACCCTGGCCCACATCCTGACCTGACCATAAGTTCTATGTGATCACAGATCATTCTCTTCCTCTCTGGGCCTCAGTTTCCCCTGGTGTGATTTCCTGGGAGGTTGAGACCATCCAGTGAGACCTCACAGGCCACTGGGCTCCATCCCCTCTGGGTTATGGGGAGGACGGGGAGGGGGCTGCATTTACATAGCACTTACTGTATGCCCAGGGCTGGCAAGCCATTTGGCCCCAAGATCTCACTTCAGTGCTCACAGCAACCCTGGGAAGCAGACGTTACCCCTCTTCTTCTTATAGACCAGAAACTGAAGCCCAGAGAGGCTGTGGTTTGCCCAAGGTGCCAGAGCACACATGTGCCAGGGCCCCAAGACTGGGACGCGTTCCCCGTCACCGTCAAGCTATCTTCCAGCCTCAGCCCTTTGCATCCCAGCTCCTGAGTGACTTGCCATGTGGTTTTGGGACATTCCCCTCTCTGAGCCTCAGTTTCCCCACCTAAGGAATTGGAGGGTTTCCTTCCACTCCCAAACATTCCTCTGGACAGGCCAGATCAGGGGCTATGAGTGAGATAGCCCCTCTGTGGCTCTCCTTCAGAACCAGCCTCCCAGGACATTTGGGGCCGTCAAGGTGAAGATATCCAGCAACTGGGGGAACCCACGCTTCACCTGCCTGTACCGAGTACGTGTGCACGGCTCTGTGACTCTACCCAGAGAGCAGCCTAACTAGAGCCCCCACCCCAAGAAAGATTAAAGTTTATTCTTCACACCCAATTCAAAGTGTCTTCTGGTCCCCAGAAGTGAAAGCCTAGGACTTGATGTCTGAAATTCAGTGTAGCAATTATCAATCCCATCCTGGGTACCCAGGCACCCTCACAACAGCCTCATGAGGCCCATTTCACAGGTGGGGACAATGAAGTCTCCAGGCAAAAAAACTGACTTGCCAGAAGTCACAGTTAGCAAATGGTAGCACCAGGATTCAACTCCAAGCTGTCTGACACCCATATGTGACTCATCTTCTGGTTTCAAGTCGAGCTCTGCCACTGACCCGAGTGTGACCCTGGGCAAGACCTAGCCCTTTCAGTTTCCCCATCTGTACAGTAGAGACAGGATCATGGCTGTTGTATCAGATGAGGTGGGAGATGATAAATCCTTCCTGTGACCATCACAGAGTGTTTCAGCATCACACAGATGATTCAGTGTGACATTAGACGAAACACACATCCTCTCTGGACCTCTGTTTTTCCAGGTGTGAACATTTCTAGTCCATCGTGTTCTATGAAAGACAATATCAACAAAGTAAAAAAGGCAACCCACAGGATGGGAGAGGTATTTGCAAATCATATATCTGATGAGATTAACATTCAAAATATATGGAGAACTCCTAAAATTCAACCACACACACACACAAAACTCAATTCAAAAATGATCAAAGCGTTTGAACAGATATTTCTCTGAAAAAGATATGCAAATGGTCAATAAGCACATTGACAACTCATTCAACATCATTCATCATTGCTGCTGCTGCTGCTGCTAAATCGCTTCAGTCGTGTCCGACTCTGTGCGACCCCATAGATGGCAGCCCACCAGGCTCCACCGTCCCTGGGATTCTCCAGGCAAGAACACTGGAGTGGGTTGCCATTTCCTTCTCCAATGCATGAAAGTGAAAAGTGAAAGTGAAGTTGCTCAGTCGTGTCCGACTCTTAGCAACCCCATGGACTGCAGCCTACCAGGCTCCTCTGTCCATGGGATTTTCCAGGCAAGAGTACTGGAGTGGGGTGCCATTGCATTCATCATTAGGGAAATGCAAATCAAAACTACAATGAGGGATTTCCTCCGTGGTCCAGTGGTTAAGGATCCACCTCCAATGAAGGGGACATGGGTTCAATCCTTGGTCAGGGAACTAAGGTCCCACATACCATAGGGCAACTAAGCCCACATTCCTCCATATACAGAGCCCACACACTCTGGAGCCCGCATGCCACAACTAGAGAGAAGCCTGAGTGCCACAAGGGGAGATCCCGTGTGCCATAACTAAGACCCAATGCAGCCAAAAATAAACACATTTTTTTAAAAGACTTTTAAAAAATCTATAATGAGATATACTACTTCACACCCTTTAGGCTATTATTAAAAATTAAAAATGTGGATGAGGATATATAGAGAAATTGGAACTTGCATACTATTAGTGGGAATTTATGTAGAGCCACTGTGGAAAACAGTAAGGCATTTTACAAAAATAAAAGATTTAAAATAGAAACACCATTTGACTGAACAATCCCACTCCAGATATTTACCAAGAAGAATTAAAAGCAGGGTCTCAAAGAGGTATTTGTACACCCATATTCACAGCAGCATTATTCGTAACAGCAGGAAGCAACACAAGTTTTCATCAGCAGATGAATGAATAAACCAGATATGTCCTATACATACGATGGAATACTATTCAGTCTTTAAAAGGAAAAAAGTTCTGCAATATGCCGCAACATGGATGAACCTGGAGGACATGATGCTAAATGAAATAAGCCAGTCACAAAAAGACAAGTATGCTATGATTCTACTTATATGAGATACTTATTCTGTCAAATTCATAGAGGCAGAAAGTAGACGAGTTGCCAGCAGTTGAGGTATGGGAGAATAATGGGGAGAGAGTGTTAAATGGGTACACAGCTTCAGTTTTACATGGAAAGAGCTATGAAGATGGATGTTGGTGATGGTTGCAACAATATTATAAATATATTTAATACCAGTGAACTATATACTTTGAAAAGGTTAAGATGATAAACTTTATATATATATAATGTATATATTTCTATATATTATATTATATATATTATCATATATTCCATTCTATATTAATATTATATATATACATTACTATGATTTTGAAAGTTGAAAAAAGTTATAAAATATCTTAAATCCCATAAAGGAGAGACTCTGGGATACTTTGAAAATATTGTAAAAAACTATAAATTCTGATAGCGTGTCATCTCGGTATACTCTTAGAGAGGCAGATGTAAATATTTTTTGTTTCTGTTCCCTAAACCAGTCACTCATAGCTTATGGGTGTAACCTTTGCCATAGCTGAGTCCCACCTGTTCTGGTATTTACTTAAGAGCTGACAGAAGTGCTAAAGCCAGTGCCTACTGTGCGTATCCATGGAAAAAAAGGCCATGGTCCTCCCACGGAGCTCTCAGCACAGAGTATAGCACACAGAGATGTGTATAAGAGACAGGTGGCACTGTGATAAACCATTCAATCTGCAAAGCCTAGAGGGACTGGATGTTAAGGCTGGGGATAGTCAGGGTCAGAGTCAGATCACAGACTTCTGGGATTAGGGGATAAACAATACTCTATTACAACCCAAGTTTTTCAGAGCCAATTGAATCTTCAAAGATAATTGAGCCCCCAATTTACTGAAAAGGAAACAGGTTCAGAGAAAGGGCAGGGATACATCAAACCCTAGAGTCAATGGCAGTGTTAGAAGTGGACCCTTAACCTTCTGGCTTCCAGTCCAATGCTCTTTCCTATCTTTCACATGTGCTGCGATGGAACGGTGTCCAAAGAGGTAGACAGCTCCCCACCCTGGGAGGTGTGCAAGTCTTGACTGGAGAAGGGAGCACCTTCTGGAGTTCCTGCCTGTACCTGATGCTTTATTCTTGGTTCTGATTTTCCAGGGCATGGAGGGCTCCCCCAAGGAGGAGGTGTTCCTGGGGGCATTTCAGTTTCAGCCAGAAAATATCATGCAGACGTTCCAGCTCCAGGTACCTGAGAAACCCTGGGCACCTACCCAACACACTGTATGCAGGGCTTTACAGGGGACCTCACTTCATGCCCCAGCAGCCCGAGGTGGTGCACAGTTGTCAGTAACTGACTTGACAGACGAGGAAACTGAGGCCCAGAGTGATGCAGCCACTGCCTAGGGCCTAGAGTGGAATCCTGAGGAAACTTATCTTCACTTCCCTGACCCACCGAGAAGCCTACACGCTGTGGTTCCTTCAGGGACAGCTGGTGTTGAGCTGGAGGGCCCGTCAGGCCAGGGTCACAGGCTTTGAACTTAATGTCTTCATACTGGGAGACCCCGTGATCAACACCTGGTCCAACTACAGGTGGGGAGGCTGAGCCCTGGAGGGGAGGGAGCTGGAGACAGAAGCATGACCAGAAGGTGGCCGCTGGAATGGCCCTGAGACTCGAGGAAATGCCAAGGCTTGGAAACCAGACTGACCCTGGCCCACATCCTGACCTGACCATAAGTTCTATGTGATCACAGATCATTCTCTTCCTCTCTGGGCCTCAGTTTCCCCTGGTGTGATTTCCTGGGAGGTTGAGACCATCCAGTGAGACCTCACAGGCCACTGGGCTCCATCCCCTCTGGGTTATGGGGAGGACGGGGAGGGGGCTGCATTTACATAGCACTTACTGTATGCCCAGGGCTGGCAAGCCATTTGGCCCCAAGATCTCACTTCAGTGCTCACAGCAACCCTGGGAAGCAGACGTTACCCCTCTTCTTCTTATAGACCAGAAACTGAAGCCCAGAGAGGCTGTGGTTTGCCCAAGGTGCCAGAGCACACATGTGCCAGGGCCCCAAGACTGGGACGCGTTCCCCGTCACCGTCAAGCTATCTTCCAGCCTCAGCCCTTTGCATCCCAGCTCCTGAGTGACTTGCCATGTGGTTTTGGGACATTCCCCTCTCTGAGCCTCAGTTTCCCCACCTAAGGAATTGGAGGGTTTCCTTCCACTCCCAAACATTCCTCTGGACAGGCCAGATCAGGGGCTATGAGTGAGATAGCCCCTCTGTGGCTCTCCTTCAGAACCAGCCTCCCAGGACATTTGGGGCCGTCAAGGTGAAGATATCCAGCAACTGGGGGAACCCACGCTTCACCTGCCTGTACCGAGTACGTGTGCACGGCTCTGTGACTCTACCCAGAGAGCAGCCTAACTAGAGCCCCCACCCCAAGAAAGATTAAAGTTTATTCTTCACACCCAATTCAAAGTGTCTTCTGGTCCCCAGAAGTGAAAGCCTAGGACTTGATGTCTGAAATTCAGTGTAGCAATTATCAATCCCATCCTGGGTACCCAGGCACCCTCACAACAGCCTCATGAGGCCCATTTCACAGGTGGGGACAATGAAGTCTCCAGGCAAAAAAACTGACTTGCCAGAAGTCACAGTTAGCAAATGGTAGCACCAGGATTCAACTCCAAGCTGTCTGACACCCATATGTGACTCATCTTCTGGTTTCAAGTCGAGCTCTGCCACTGACCCGAGTGTGACCCTGGGCAAGACCTAGCCCTTTCAGTTTCCCCATCTGTACAGTAGAGACAGGATCATGGCTGTTGTATCAGATGAGGTGGGAGATGATAAATCCTTCCTGTGACCATCACAGAGTGTTTCAGCATCACACAGATGATTCAGTGTGACATTAGACGAAACACACATCCTCTCTGGACCTCTGT
This sequence comes from Neotragus pygmaeus, assembly GCA_006410875.1. Lineage (NCBI taxonomy): Eukaryota > Metazoa > Chordata > Mammalia > Artiodactyla > Bovidae > Neotragus > Neotragus pygmaeus. The sequence continues at coordinate 1,172,086 of SJYV01035025.1, read as the reverse complement.
TTTTCCAGGTGTGAACATTTCTAGTCCATCGTGTTCTATGAAAGACAATATCAACAAAGTAAAAAAGGCAACCCACAGGATGGGAGAGGTATTTGCAAATCATATATCTGATGAGATTAACATTCAAAATATATGGAGAACTCCTAAAATTCAACCACACACACACACAAAACTCAATTCAAAAATGATCAAAGCGTTTGAACAGATATTTCTCTGAAAAAGATATGCAAATGGTCAATAAGCACATTGACAACTCATTCAACATCATTCATCATTGCTGCTGCTGCTGCTGCTAAATCGCTTCAGTCGTGTCCGACTCTGTGCGACCCCATAGATGGCAGCCCACCAGGCTCCACCGTCCCTGGGATTCTCCAGGCAAGAACACTGGAGTGGGTTGCCATTTCCTTCTCCAATGCATGAAAGTGAAAAGTGAAAGTGAAGTTGCTCAGTCGTGTCCGACTCTTAGCAACCCCATGGACTGCAGCCTACCAGGCTCCTCTGTCCATGGGATTTTCCAGGCAAGAGTACTGGAGTGGGGTGCCATTGCATTCATCATTAGGGAAATGCAAATCAAAACTACAATGAGGGATTTCCTCCGTGGTCCAGTGGTTAAGGATCCACCTCCAATGCAGGGGACATGGGTTCAATCCTTGGTCAGGGAACTAAGGTCCCACATACCATAGGGCAACTAAGCCCACATTCCTCCATATACAGAGCCCACACACTCTGGAGCCCGCATGCCACAACTAGAGAGAAGCCTGAGTGCCACAAGGGGAGATCCCGTGTGCCATAACTAAGACCCAATGCAGCCAAAAATAAACACATTTTTTTAAAAGACTTTTAAAAAATCTATAATGAGATATACTACTTCACACCCATTAGGCTATTATTAAAAATTAAAAATGTGGATGAGGATATATAGAGAAATTGGAACTTGCATACTATTAGTGGGAATTTATGTAGAGCCACTGTGGAAAACAGTAAGGCATTTTACAAAAATAAAAGATTTAAAATAGAAACACCATTTGACTGAACAATCCCACTCCAGATATTTACCAAGAAGAATTAAAAGCAGGGTCTCAAAGAGGTATTTGTACACCCATATTCACAGCAGCATTATTCGTAACAGCAGGAAGCAACACAAGTTTTCATCAGCAGATGAATGAATAAACCAGATATGTCCTATACATACGATGGAATACTATTCAGTCTTTAAAAGGAAAAAAGCTCTGCAATATGCCGCAACATGGATGAACCTGGAGGACATGATGCTAAATGAAATAAGCCAGTCACAAAAAGACAAGTATGCTATGATTCTACTTATATGAGATACTTATTCTGTCAAATTCATAGAGGCAGAAAGTAGACGAGTTGCCAGCAGTTGAGGTATGGGAGAATAATGGGGAGAGAGTGTTAAATGGGTACACAGCTTCAGTTTTACATGGAAAGAGCTATGAAGATGGATGTTGGTGATGGTTGCAACAATATTATAAATATATTTAATACCAGTGAACTATATACTTTGAAAAGGTTAAGATGATAAACTTTATATATATATAATGTATATATTTCTATATATTATATTATATATATTATCATATATTCCATTCTATATTAATATTATATATATACATTACTATGATTTTGAAAGTTGAAAAAAGTTATAAAATATCTTAAATCCCATAAAGGAGAGACTCTGGGATACTTTGAAAATATTGTAAAAAACTATAAATTCTGATAGCGTGTCATCTCGGTATACTCTTAGAGAGGCAGATGTAAATATTTTTTGTTTCTGTTCCCTAAACCAGTCACTCATAGCTTATGGGTGTAACCTTTGCCATAGCTGAGTCCCACCTGTTCTGGTATTTACTTAAGAGCTGACAGAAGTGCTAAAGCCAGTGCCTACTGTGCGTATCCATGGAAAAAAAGGCCATGGTCCTCCCACGGAGCTCTCAGCACAGAGTATAGCACACAGTAGGTGCTGGGTAAATGATGGGTAAACGACCTCTGTCAACCTCTGGCCCCAGGCAGGTGATAGGAGGCCCAGTCCTTGGGGACAAGGTGATGCTGACCTAGATGGGGGCAGCCAGGTCCAGTTGAAAAGGGCACAGGAAGTCTTCAAGGGAGGGACTCCATAAAGCCAGAGGCAGGCAGGTGGAGAGGCTGGCAAGGGCTCAACTGGGCGTTAGAAAGGTAGGTAAATCTGAAACATACTTGTCTCCTGGGATATCACCCTGGACAAGCCTCTGTCCTGCTGCAGAAGCTGCCCCTCTGGCCATCAACCAGGCTGCTCACCAGCCCAGGGGGACCCTCCAGCCCCCGGGGACCCTCTAGCCCCGGGGGACCCACCAGCTCCAGGGGAGCCTCCAGCCCCTGGGGACCCTCCAGCCCCCGGGGACCCACCAGCCCCTGGGGACCCTCCAGCACACGGCCCCAGGGTCTGTCCTTTGATGGTCTCCATGGTCAGAGGGGGCTTCAAGGGGTCACAGCATCCTCTTGACACTCTCTGTCCCTCCCAGCACTCAGTGGACCTGGGAGCCACACATATCCAACCTGGTATCATCGCACAGTTTTTATGAAAATTATTCTTAGTAAGAATGGTATTAACGCACCATACTGAGGTTTGATGAAAAGTGAACCCAGGGACACTCCACTTCCTCCCCTAAATGCCTCTCCCAATCTCACTCTTCTAGTCATCCTACAACTTTTCTTCCAAAAATTTGTCTTTTAACATTATTCAAAGTATTTTATTTTTTTAGAAAATTTTATGTGCAAAGTCAAATCAGTCTTTTCCTTTGTAGTTTCTAAGTTGTATGTGTTGTTAGGAAGGTCCTGCCCAGTTCCAAGATTATGACAGCATATTCCTATACTTCCTTCTAGTGATTTATAATTTATCTATGATGTATATACATACCTACACACTATAGACATAGATTGAGCTCTTTGGTGCACACACATAAGATTTAAATGTGTAAAAGCTTTATAATGCATCTGAAATTTATTTTTGTGCCTGCTGTGAGGTAGGAATCTAGTTTAATTTTAAAACTAAATTGCTTCCTAGAAACCACAATACTTTATTCAATGATCCATCTTCCATCTGTAGCTTGGAAACAGAGTCAGTGCAGAGTCTCTGGGCTTCATCACTTCACTGGGTTCCCTGCTTTGTCCTGTACGAAACCTCACTCTTCAAGTTACTCCAGCTTTGGAATGTGTGTTGGTATGTGCTATACTGAGTGTGTGCGTGCATGCTCAGTGACTCAGTTCTGTCTGACTCTGCAACCCCTCCAGGCTCCTCTGTCCATGGGATTATCCTGGCAAGAATATTGGAGTGGGTTGCCATTTCCTCCTCCAGGAGCTATATTGAGTACCATTCTCTTTATTTCTGCTTTTCATACACTTCTCTTTCAAGACAAACCTTTTTTTCTTTTTCTGGCAGCAATAGGTCTTATTTGCAGCCTGTAGACTCCTCTCTAGTTGAGGCACGTGGACTCAGTAGTTATGGGATGCAGGCTGAGTTGCCTCTCAGCATGCGAGATCTTAGTTCTCTGACCAGGGATCTAACCCACGTCCCCTCCACTGGAAAATGGTCCTAACCACTGGACCACCAGGGAAGTCTGTCAAGGCAAACTTTAGCCTCAGGTTGTCAAGTCACACTTTTTTAACAGCTAAACTTGCACTGGTTTTATGAATTCCTGGGTGAAAACTAAGTGTCTTGGCCACATGTCAGCTCTTCTCCTTCCGGAACATGGGATCCTACTTCAGCACCTTTAGTAAAGTGCCATTGCTTTCATCATATGAATTCTCTGCCTTTCTGGTCAGATTTTAGCTCCGGATATTCTAACCAGTTTTAGGCTGATTGTAAATGAGACCTATACCCTCGGGGACATTCTCTATGGTCAGAGCTGCTGTGGAAGAAAGTCATGCAACCTCACTCCTCCATGGTCCTCTCCCTCTTGAGTTTTCCAGATGGACGAGCGTATCATCCACAAACATTCCATAATGCACAGGTGTGCTCACACTCGTCTCCCCACCTCCTCCTCACCACAGGGACGAAGCCTCCCTACAGACTAGGTGACCGAGGCACCGAGAGGTGGAGCCATTTCTTAAGGTTATAGAAGGGGCTGTGGCAGAGCCGCAACACCAACCCAGACCTTCCGAGCCCAAAGTGCTTGCTCACCCACCCAAGCCCGCTCTGCTGCTAAGTCACTTCAGTCGTGTCCGACTCTGTGTGACCCCCTAGATGGCAGCCCACCAGGCTCCCCAGTCCCTGGGATTCTCCAGACAAGAACACTGGAGTGGGTTGCCATTTCCTTCTCCAATGCACAAAAGTGAAAAGTTAAAGTGAAGTCGCTCAGTGGTGTCCGACCCTCAGCGACCCCATAGACTGCAGCCTACCAAGCTTCTCCATCCATGGGATTTTCCAGGCAAGAGTTTTGGAGTGGGGTGCCATTTCCTTCTCCAAAGCCCACTCACATCATTTCAAATTCCAGTCGGTTCAGGTGGACCGATTATGGAAGCGGAAGGGAGGGCAGGATTCCTGGGTCTGTCCCCGCTGTGCCCCCAGAAAGCAGCCTGCCTGTCCCACCCACCCCAGGCTGCTGAGTCGGCGCACAGACTGCAGGGAAGGGCACAGCCAGGGGGCGCTCATCCATGGCGTGGGGGTGGGGCTGCTCTTCACCAGGACCCCTCACTGCAGCCAGCTCAGCCCTTTGCTTTATTCAGGTCCTCTTTACTCACCACTGTCCTCCCTTCACCTGCCCCAGAAGGGTCCCTTCCATGCCCCACAGCACCCGCCCTTCAAAATTACTAGACCCTGGNTCAGGACAAAAACCAGTCGAGTTGGGCAAGACACTCTCTCCCCCACAGTCTGCTCTGCACATCAGCACCCTTCACCTTCACCTCCTGACTGTCCCCCTCGCCCTCTGATCAGCATCACCATCGCTGCTCAGAGCAGCCTCCTCTCGGCTCCACTTCAATCCCACCACGTTGCGCTCTGGCTCCAGCCCCTGCAATGGCTCCCGTCTCACTCAGAGTCACTCCAGATGCGTTTTCCTGGTCTTCAAGGCTCCACCTGCCTGGCTGACCTCCTCTCGTCCGCTGCTTCCCCGTCCCCGCTCACTCACACCACCCACCACAGCACCCCCAGGGCTTGTGAAGCCCCTGCCCCAGGCTTTGGCCTGTCACTTGCCAGACAGCTACACCAGGTGTCCTGAGAGGAGGGACTCTCCTCCCCACATCCCCTTGCCTAGGGGAGCATGACCCCGAATCAGAGACACAGCCCAGTGCCTAAGGGGCGAGGGACACACAGCCCAATCCCAAGGCTGGTGGAGCTTCAACATCTGAGAACATTTATTTTCCTCTCCAGGACTCTGGTGAAGAAGGTTGGCTTCACCAGATGGCAGAGTGGGGAGAGCCAGGGAGAGCTCTGTACCCTCTGGGCCTGGTGGAGGGTAAGCCAGGAACAGACAGGACCTCATGAGCCTGGTGGCCCTGCTGGCGGACAGGAGAGAGGATGGGCCACCTCAGAGCCTGATGTGGGAGGACGGAAAGTGGGCCTTCAGAGGCCTGGAGAGCAGCCTGGGGGAGGGGCCGTGGGCAGGGAAGTCACCGGCCTCTGCAGGACGTGCCCAGATACCTGGGACAGGTCCGCGGGGGAGGACAGGATGCAAGGGCAGACGGGGGCTACAAAAAGGATCGGGAGGGCTGGGACCATGAGGATGGGGCCAGGCCGGACTCCAGGAGCCCGGAGCCCAAGGCTGACAGCGAGGGTGAGGAGGGCGAGGAGGCCATGGTGGTGGGCGAGCTGGCCAGGTGCTCGGGCGCGGTCTCCCTGTAGGGACCCAGGTCCTTCCGGATGCGCTGGGTCACCAGGAGGGTGAGCCAGCTCTGCTGGTCCAGGACTTTTTGCGTCTTGAAGGCAGGGTTCTGAGTGGATGCCAGCNCGAGGAGGCCATGGTGGTGGGCGAGCTGGCCAGGTGCTCGGGCGCGGTCTCCCTGTAGGGACCCAGGTCCTTCCGGATGCGCTGGGTCACCAGGAGGGTGAGCCAGCTCTGCTGGTCCAGGACTTTTTGCGTCTTGAAGGCAGGGTTCTGGGTGGATGCCAGGTCACTGAAGTGCAGGCTCTGGTAGATCTGAGGTGAGATCTGCAGGGAACAGAGCAGGGGAGCGTGGGGAACAGCAGGGACCAAGAGCAGGTTCCCGGGGAGGACGGGCTCTGGGGGCTTCCTGTGGGAGAGGAGCCGTCCCCAGAGTTGCACGGCTGTCGCTGATGACCCGGGAGGGGCAGGGAGGCCTGGAATGCTGCAGTCCGTGGGGCCACAAAGAATAAGGGACATGACTTAGCGACTGAACGGCAACACTAGTGATGTCCACACTCAGCCGAGCAGTGAGCCCACTGGGCACCAGGCCCAGCCCCCGGCCCTCCTCTTGGTGCCGCCAACAGTCCTGTGAGGTCAGTGCTGGACCGTCCCCATCTTACAGTGAGGCCTCAATCTGGACCCTGAGTGGGGCTCGAATGCAAGGAATTCTCCAGACACGCCCCCACCTCTCCCAGCAGCACTCGCCATGCTGTGCTGGGAGGCCCGTCTCCAGGAAAGGGCAAGGAAGCCAAGTTCCTTTTTGGCACTGACCCCTCCCCAGCCTGGGGCCAGGGGGTTGCCTTTGAGTCCACACCCCAGAGGATGGGCACTCCCCTGAGGAAGAGAGAGAGGTTAAGAGAGGCTGGGATCTGCCCAAGCAAGAGGCAGGATGGGACTCTAGGCTGGTCTTTCCAAAATCCCTGGTCCCTTTCTCTCCCCAAGGACAGGCCTGTTCCACTCCCTCTGTCTCTTGCTGACTGTGTGCCTAGCACCATGAGGCCCTGTGTCTGCTCCAGAATGGCACCCATTGCGACCCCGTGGACTGCAGCCCACCAGACTCCTCTGTCCATGGGATTTCCCAGGCGAGGAGTGGGCTGCCATTTCCTTCTCCAGGGGATCTTCCCAACCCAGGGACCAAACTGGGGTCTCCTGCACTGCAGGCAGATTCTTTACCAATTAAGCTACAAGGGAAGCTCAACAAACAAGCAGACTCTGGGAAATACTTTAAAGGAGATCAACAGGTTCCAGGTTCACAAACAACCTCCTCCCATAGGCTCGATGAGGTTTGTCCTCAAGGATAAAAACTATATCCATGGCCTCAAGCAGGGCCTTGGCAAACAAACCAGCCAGACCAGCTTCATCCCAGAGCTGCCTATGGCCCAGAATCCTGTTAAGGAAAGGTGAGCCCCTCACTCCCAGTGGAGGGCCATGTGGGATGATGGAGGTGGGGCCCCCAGCCTCTAGGCCCAGCATCTCAGGGAGCTGAGCCCACCCTGACTCACCTGGTGCTTCATCCAGCCATACTGCACATTGGTGAACAGGAGTGTAGGGCTCCGCGACCGCTCCTTGGGCTTGTATGCCGCTCCCAGGACTTTGCTCTCCTGCAGGGGTCCCAGGCAAGGGCGGAGGCTCGGGGCTGAGGGCTGAGGGCTCCCCTACCCCCTCAGTGCCCTGCCCAGCCTTACCTGCTTGCCCCTGGATTCCCACTTGCACCAGGTATCCTCAATGTCTTCCGGGGAGCGCTTTCCAGTCCATGGGGACGTCGGGGTTATCTTTTGCAGCCTGGCCCAGGCTTTCGCCTCCGTATCTGCCTTCCCATTCAGCAGATCCAAGAGGACTACCTGTTCCCGCCGCTGGTACATCAGGGCCTCAGCAAGATCTCGCTCCTCCCTGATGTGAGGGGCTTTCCTTCAGGAGATGCCCTCTGTACCACGTGGTGGGACATCCCTCCCCAGGCAGGTTTCTCCTTTCTGGGCTGGATCCTCTCCAACCTTCTCATCCCTCCCCTGAGGCTGTACAGCCCAGGCCCCATCAGTGCGCAAGTCTTCAGTTAACACCTACAAAGCCCTGCTTATCCTGGCCTCCAGCAAGTTCTGTGATACCTCCCACCACCCGACATCCTCTTCTATGGAGGCCTGACACCCCATCCAGACTTCCCCTGGGCCTCCCCTTGCAGAACACCTAAACGTCCTCTCCCTGCACGGGGAACCTTGCCTCTGTCTTGTTGATATATCCTGACAGGACTGTAAAAGCCTGAGCCTGACAGGAGCATAGGAGCTATGAGGACTCTACGGTGCCTGACAAACTCTTACTTACATGTCGAAACCCATCTCCAAAATCTCTACTCTATGAAGCCTTCCTTACTTGCTCCACCCAGTCAGGTGATTATCCTCTGAGCCAAGCCTGTCTTAATAGTCTTATTGTTTACCACATAAAACTGCAAGCCATGGGTTACATATTCATCTCCCTCAGTGGACTGGGAGTTCTCTGAGGCAGGACCTATGTCTGGATAATTTTGGATGTCCAGAACCTAGCACAACTTGGCAGTCGGCAGGACCTCAATAAATATTTTTTGAATGACCCAAAGCTATGGTTTTTCTAGTAGTCATGTACAGAAGTGAGAGCTGGACCATCTCTCAGAAGGCTGAGTGCCAAAGAATTAATGCTTTCAAACTATGGTGCTGGAGAAGACTCTTGAGAGTCCCTTGGATGCAAGGAGATCAAACCAGTCAATCCTAAAGGAAATCAGTCCTGAATATTCATTGGAAGGACTAATACTGAAGCTCAAGCTCCAATATTGTGGCCACTTGATGCAAAGAACTGACTCATTGGAAAAGACTCTGATGCTGGGAAAGATGGAGGGCAGGAGGAGAAGGGGGTGACAGAGGATGAGATGGTTGGATGGCATCACTGACTCAATGGACATGAGTTTGAGCAAACTCCAGGAGATAGTGAAGGACTGGGAAGCTGGGTGTGCTGCAGTCCATAGGGTCACAAAGAGTTGGACATTACTTAGAACTGAACAACAAAAAATTTATCTGAGACTTGATCAGGAATAGGGATAGAGACAGGTGGAAGAGGAACCTGTAGAGGAAAAAACGCGTAGCAAGCAACCTGCCTCCCCTGACTCAGAGAAATAACATACATGTCAAGACCAGAACCCTGGGCTTTCCCAGCAGGGGCCTCCAGAGCCTGATTCTGGAGTGGGGTCCCCATCCAAGGACTTGGGGTTTTATGTTTTCTGGTTTTCACTGCTTGAACTTACAGCAGATCTGGGCTAGAATGGAGCCTCGGGCTCTGAGGCCACACCCACCACCTGCAGAGTCAAGTTACCTGCAATTCCCACACCTGTGACATTCTGAAGGCTCTACCTGAATATGTCCAGCACTACCTTACAAGGGAGGCCTCCTGGGATCCAGACCAGAGTTAACCAGTTGACCAATGACCGATGACCATTGTGATAACTCACTGCAGCTCTAGATGGAAGGTCTTCTCATTGGGGTCGAAGAAGTCACCCTCCTTCTTTAATCTTTCATTTAGTTCACCATCAGTCATCATTGGGGTATCTTGCAGCCTTTTCCAAACACTCAGGCCAAACGTCCCTGTGATTTAACCAGACCCAGTTCAGTAGCAAGGACTGGCCAGCCACTCCCTCCTCTAAACACTCTGTCCCTCACCATCCTCCCTCAAGCGGCAGCCAGCAATCCCTTATTCCTGGCCTATACCTGACTATGCCCAATATATCCCAGGCATTATGCTAGCTACTTGGCAACTATCTGGAGGAGTCAGACCCTAACCCTAGGATGTACTTGGAGTTCAGGCTTAAAGCATCCTGCCCCACATATAGGCTAAGATGGAGAAGATGCTATGGCAATGACTGAATAGTCCTCAGACAGGCTTTAAGTGGCTCACACATAAAATGGCAATGGTACAAGACAGCAGGCATCTATCAGTCACCTATCAGATGTGAGGTTAGGAATGGTCTGTGGAGGATCAGGGCTGGGGTAGAAAGTAGGTAGTAAGAATAGAGAAATATGAGTCCTACTTCTGGGCAGGGCATAGTGAGTTGTAGTCCATTTTCACACTGCAGAATTCTTTTTAATTAAGAAAAACAAAGACATGTTACAAAGTCATATTTTTACAAATCACTGGAGAAGAATATCGTCTCACACCAATCAGAATGGCCATCATCAAAAAGAACACAGATAATGAATGTTGGTGAGGATCTGGAACAAAAGGAACCCAGGTATACAATTTGTGGGAATGTAAATGAGTGCAGCTACTATGAAAAACAGCATAGGGGGTTCTCCAAAACTAAACATAGGACTACCATCCAACAACTCCACTCCTGGGTATACATTCAAAAATAATTCAAAAAGATACATACAGCCCCAGTGCTCATAGCAGCTTTATTTATAATTGTCAACATATGGAAGCAACCTAAGAAGATGTGGTATGTATATCAATACATATAATGGAAAGCTACTCAGTCATAAAGAAAAAAACAAAATTTCAGCATTTGTGGCAACAAAGAATGAACCTTGAAGGCTATATGCTAAGTGAAATAAGTCAGTCAGTCAAATTATATCACTTATAGGTGGAATCCAAAAAATATAACAAATTGATAAATATAATAATAAGCAGACTCACAGATACAGAGAACAAACCGGTGATTACCAGCGGGAAGGTACAAACTATAGGGTGTAAGACAGGCTCAAAGATGTATGCTGCCCAACACAGGGAATTCAGCCAATATTTTGTAATAACTGTAAATGGAAAGTAACTTTTAAAAACTGTATTTTAAAAAATCACTGTACAGCTATAGAAGCAAAGAAGACTAGACGAACCAAAACTACAGAAAGGAAAGAGTCCTTCCCAGAAGAACTAAAATTGGGAACTGCTTTCTTCTCTGGGAGCATTTTTCTGAGTATGGGCACATGGTGAGTGAGAATCAGGCTCCGTTTAGCAGAAGAAAGATACCCAAAGACAGGGAAACCAGCAGAGTTTCGAAGAGCCAATCTTGCTGGCATGACAGATTAAGTCTAGAGGAGTTCCAAAGGCACGGTTGTTTTCCCTACAGGAGAGCTTAGAGAATATGACTCAGTCATAAAAAAAAGAGAAATCTTGCCATTTGTGACAAAATGGGTGGCTCTAGAAAGTACTGTGTTAAGTAAAACAAGTTAAAGAAAGACAAATGCCTCATGATCTCATTTATACAATCTAAAAAACAAAACAGACAAATGAAACAAACTAAAACAGACTTAGAGATACATATGGAGTCGCAAAGAGTCGGACACGACTGAGCGACCGAACTGAACCGAACTGAACTGAAGGACAAATGAGAGGTGGCCACATGGAAAGAAGATTGGGGCCTGCAATTGCTTAAGTTCTGGGGGTTGGGCTAGAAAGACAGAATGAGCTCACTAGGAGTCAGGAGTCTCACTGGAAGAAGAAGTCAACAACACAGCAGGCATTACCCTGGAATCAACTGCACCCAGAAGGAAACGAGGGCTCCTGGAGCTGCAATCCAGCCCCAACCCAGCTCACTTCCTAACTGCATTGAGACGAGAAGCACTATGCAGAGGAAAGAGCAACGCACTGGAGGAAAACCATATCAGCTTCAGTCTTTACAATTTCATTTCTACAAAGTTCAGGAAAGTTCAGCTTGATTTGGGTTGGGTTTTTGGTTTGGTTTCACTGAGTTTTTCTATACATAACATGTGAAAAGGCAGGAAAATATAACCAATAATCAAAAGAAGAAATAGGCATTAGTATCAGACTCACAGATAATTCAGACATTGGAGTTAATAGGTAAATACTTTAAAACAACTATTGTAAAAATGTTAAATGAAATAAAGAAAAATATGAACAGAATGGAGGAAAAGAAGCAGAATTTCAGCCATTAATTGAAATTTGTAGAAAAAAATCAAATGAGTGTTCTAGAACTAAAAAATACAGAATCTGGATAGATTTAATAGCAGGCTGCATACAGGAGACAAGATTAACAAACCGGAAGGCAGGTCAGTAGAAAATATCCGAAATGGAATGCAGAGATAGGAAAAAAAATAAAATGTAAAGAACAGAAGAGAGAATGAAAGACATGGGACAACCATAAAATATATAACTGATCAATAAATGTATGATCAATAAATAGATATTCAACCTCACTACTCATCAAGGATTCAAATTAAAACCACAATAAAATGCCACTACATATTCACCAAAATGGCTAAAATTTAATGCAATGACTATATCAAGTGGTTACAAAGTTATGACACAGTAAGTGTTGCTGTATGCAGCTGGTGAAAGTGAAAACTGGTAAGCACTTTGAAAGATAGTTTAGCAGTATCTACTGAGACTGAGTGTGTATACTCTGTGGTTCAGCAATTCCATTATAAATACATATCTAACAGAAAAGCATACACTTGTTCAAAAAAAAAAAAAACCTGTATGAGGGTGTTCATAGCAGTGTTTGTTTTTAATAGCCTAAAATAGCCCTAATGCCCACCAACAGTACCACAGATAGATAAAGTATGGTATCAACAACAGAATACCACTCAGCAGTAAGAATGAATGAGCTGCTACAGTCAATGAATGGCTGAATGGCACAAACATATGGTGTTTGAGAGAAAGAAGCCAGACACAAAGGAGAAACTATCAAATGATTCCATTTAGACAAAATTCAAAGCCAGACTAACATAAGCTTTGGATTTAGGAATCAGAACAGTGGTTACTTTTGGAAAGGGGTAGGTAGAGACAGTGGGTCAGGAGGTGAGGGAAGCCCTGAGTGCTGGTGATGTCCTGTTTCTTGATACAATGGTGGTTATATGGCTATATGTTTACTATCTGAAAATTCACTAAGCTGAGAATACTTTTGGTTTGTGCGATTTTCATTACATATATTATACCTCAAGAATTAAGTTTATTTTTAAAAAGAGAATGGACTGTACCTTGTCAGATATATGATCTGATATGCAAAGGCAAATAGTGTTGAGCAGGTGAGTGAATGAGCAGATGGACAGACTGTTGAATGGACAATTGGACAGTCACACCTTGTGATACTATTTGAGGAAAGACAGCTGCTGTGGTCTGAAACTCCCACCTCATGGGATATGAGGTTTATGCCAGCTTGTGTTCTAACAGGGTCAGGGTCAGGAAGGCCCTTGGGGCATGACTGAGCTTCAGCAGGACCGTCCGTACCAATGGCGTCACCAGAGAGCTTCCAAGCCTTGACGTCCCGGTCCTGGCCAGCACTGATAACCAGCTGGAGGCTGTCCACATATAGGATGTCTGCCACACTATCCAAATGGGCCTTCCAGGTAATCAGGAGCTGGGGTGGAATGAGGGAAATGGTCTGGCCGGCCTCAACCTACAGGGGACAGTGCAAGAGAATTAATTAAACTCCCAAGACACCGGCTCGTCAGAGGGCACCCAGGGCTGGAGGTAGCAGAGGCTTCTGAAAGGAGCTGGGACGTGGGCCAGGGTTCCAGCTCTAGATACACCCCTACATGAACTTTCTGGTGACCTTAGGTAAATCCAAGCACTTCTCTGGCCCTCACTGATCCCTTCAGTAAAATCATTTTTTTTTAATTGCATATCATTGTGTTGCTTGCCAGCTTCCTGTGTACAGATTATTTCATTTGTGCATCAGAATAACCTTATGGGATGTGTATGAGTCTCACCACTGCAGAGAGGAGAGAAGTGAGAGTCAGAAACATTCAGTAACCAGTCCAGAACCAGACAGTGATGGGGCTAGACAAACCCAGGACTTTTTTTTTCAAGATATTTAGTTGGGCATCTGGCATGGAATAGGGTGAGAAATGGAGTAATATGTCACATTGCACTATGAAAGAATAAAATCCTACTTAATTGGAAAATGAGTGAAAATATCCAAGACTATTTTCAGATAAAACAAAATTAATGAAGGAGGACATGTTTTATCATACTCTAGTATGTTACATCACAGTAATAAAAACTAGACAATGGAAGACAATATCTCAGAAACCAACCCAAATATATATTAAAAACATTGATAAATGACAAGAATGGTAGGAAATTGGTGGTAATAGAGAACATGATTCAATCAACAGTGTTGGAATTCCTGATAAACTAAGTAGTGAAACTTAAATCATTGTCTTATATCTTATAAGTAAACACTAGAAGGGTTGAAGAATCCTTTTTAATGAAACCATAAAATACTGAAGAGAAAGAATGACTATTATCTCTGAATTATTATCTCTGATAAGGAAGTGATAACCAACAGGAAATATCACAATGGGAAGAAAAATTGATCACCAAAAAATATGTTGTAATTTAAAACTCATCATAAATTAAAAGGCAAATGACAAACTTGGGGGAGGGGATGCTTGTAATACATATGACAGGCAATGAGTTAATATCTTTTAATATATTTTAAGATGATTGTACATCATTTATAAAAGTGGTCACCACAAAAGAAAAATGGACAAAATATATATAGCCAATAAAATAAGGACAGATGTCAATATAAGCAAAGATATTTTCATAAAATCAAAAGAAACTATTTATATCTAAAAATCAACTAAAGGTTTTTTTTCACTTTAAACATTTATTTATTGAATGCCTTCTATATCTATCAGGGGGCGCTCACTCAGATAAATACTATTAATGATAAAAATTTTATACTGTCAAGGATAAAGCAAAACAAACTAATAAAGTGAAAACCTATATAAACTTTCTGGAATGCAGTATGGTAGTACACATTAAAGGCCTTAGATTTACATCCTTTTACATGGGATAAATTACCAGATGTGTAGATAAACAACTACAAACAAAGGTTTGTAAAAAAAAAGAATATTTGCTCTATCATTTATATAGCTTTTAAACACAGTTTTATTGAAATACAATTCACATACAAGGTACCTATTTAAAGTGCTGGCTTCAGTGACTTTTCATATATTCAGAGTTGCAACCATCAACATAAGCAATTTTAGATGGTTTATCACCAGTTGACCTATATTCTTGCCAATATTTGGCATTGTCCGTCCTTTCAGTTTTAGTCATTCTGGTAGATAAGCAGTGATATCACCTTTTGGTTTTAATTTGCATTTTCGGAAAAGGTGCTCAAATTCACTAGTCAAATTCACTATGTCAAATTCACTATGTAGATGCATCATCTGGGCTTCCCAATGTGGCCTTATTGGTAAAGAACCTGCCAGGAGACATAAGACACGTGGGTTCGATACCTGGGTTGAAAAGATCTCCTGCAGGAAGGCATGGCAACCCACTCCAGTATTCTTGCCTAAAGAATCCCATGGACAGAGAAGCCTGGCAGGCTACATCCATAGAGTCACAAAGATTGGGACATGACTGAAGCGACTTAGCACACACACAAATGCATTACCTACTCAAAATACATAAATATTTTCATTATTTTTTAAAGGAATTTATGGCCTCAGGGCCTTCACTGCAAAGATCAAAGCCCATGGAACGTGTGCATATGTGTATACGTGTACACATGTGTATGCACATGAGTGTATTTGGTGTGTGCATATTAATGTTTCACTGGTTAATAGTGACTTCTAGTGAGTAGAAAACCTTTTCCACATTAATCAGACAACATTGAACAGAAAACATGAAAGATTCTGAACCTCAGTGTGAGAACCATGGTCCCGACTCATTGGTGGGGCTCAGAGGCACTTTTCTCAACAATTGTCCGGTAACCATCCTACCTTTTTCTCCTTCGGGGGACTGTAGTTTGGGAGGCTGACCTGAATCCGTTCAGAAATTAAGAACCGAAACTTGTTGATCTCACTAGGTTGGTTCGTCTGCTTGTCAGAATGTGTACAGTAATCCTTGATGTCCCAGATCTAGGCATAAAGCATGGATTAGTAGCCAAGCACTCCTTGACCCCCAACACCGACTCATGCTGAGGGTCCCTCCCAGACCATTTCTCTTCACCTCAGGGGGCTGGTTCTTACTCACACACCCGAGGGGACCATGGCATCTTCTAGGCCAGACCTTTAGCTAGCATACAGGGAGAGTGTGACAGACCAAGGACAGGACATTCACACCTCACATCACCACAGACCACAAAATCAGCTCCTGAGACAGCTGATCACAGATCAGATGCTCAGCTGGGGGTGAGGGAGCAGCAGGAAGAGAATTCTAGGGCACAGGACCCGCAGGAAGGCTTCTGGGCGGGGGACCGCCTGACCAAGCCCTCCCCCACTTCCCTGGGCTCTGCAGTAACCCACCCCACCACGCACTGTGTTACAAGTGAGACGAGTGCCCAGAGGGCACAGGGACCGGGTGAGGACCACTGATGGCAAAGAGGAGGCCAGAGCTCGGCTCACGCCAGCCCCGCAATCACAGTGCCCATTCTTCCTCACCTTAACGCGTCCTTGGCAATCCCCTGTGACAAGAATCCAGTCATTTTCATCCGTGGCCATGGCACCCACAACCACGTCCCCCTTGTCTGCAGAGTCCACAGGGAACTTGCCCAGCAGGCCTCCGTTCCCGTGGATGGACCAGGCATAGATGTGACCGTCCATGCAGCTGCTCAGCAGGGCCGCCGAGTGTGGCAGGCGAGGCCTGGTCTGTAAGAAGATTATCTGTGCGAGAGAGGCGAACCCGCTCAGGAGTGCTGGGAGCCGGAGCTCCCCGGTGGCACAGTGCTGAGACGCCCGGGCAAGGAGCCACACCCACCTGATCCCCCAGTTTCCTAGACGGCCAGTGAGACAGTGATGGAATACCACCCTGCCTACCCAGCTGGTGACCAGACTATGAGCTCCCCAAGGGCTGGGATTTGCATCTTTTTTGTTCACAACTTCATCCCATATGACACTGCCTGACACATCATAATAGATCAATGAACAGTTACCGAATGAAGACATACAAGTTTGGTTTGTCCTAAGGCTCAAACAAGATTTTTCTAAAGATCTGTACTCAACTCAGAATGATGTAGAAAACAAACTCATTGCCCTGGATATATTTGTACAGTGAAATGCCAGGGTTCCATCTGTAGTCTGGGAAGATTTTACATGCCACAGAGCAACTCAGCCCACACGCCCAAACTACTCAGCCCGCGCTCTAGTCCCCATGAGTTGGAACTTCTGAAGCTGCAGGCCCTAGAGCCCATGCTGTGCAACAAGAGACACCAACGCAATGAGAAGCCTGTGCACCTCAGCAAAGAGTAGCCTCTGCTTACTGCATCTAGAGAAAGGCCTGGACACAGCAATGAAGACCCAGAGCAACCAAAAATAAAGCTAATTAAATAATTATAAAAAAGGTTAAAACCTCGATGTGACACCATGAAGGCTGATGAGATGAAAATATTTCCAAGACACAACAGGCAAAGGATTCATTTCCAGAACATATAGACAGCTCCAAGAAATTAACACAGAAAAGAATGGAAAAGGATATGAATATACATTTATTCCACTGAAGAAATGCAAGTATCTAACAAAGATACAAAAAGCTCAACATCGCAAATAACCAAAGAAATATCAAAAGACAATATTTTCCACCTACCAGACTGGCAGAAATGAAGACAAGGCCGATGTCTAGAACTGGCTTAGAGTGAGGACAGAGGCAGACTCATGTACTATTAAAGAAATGTAAATTTAAGAAAACAATTTTTTAACCTAACAAAGGAATAAGCTGAATCCAAATCACTAGTGAGAAAACATATCCATAATATAGTATAGTTAAATTTTAAAAGCAAATGTACATAGCTATATAATTTAACATCACTCCCCTAAAAAAAAAAGACAAAGCTAAACCAACCCGTTCGTACTGATTGTGACTACTGCTGTTGGGGGATGAGATGGGGTACACAGTGAGAAACACAGACCTTGTATTTTTTGCTTTACACATATTTCTATTTTTTTTAACCAATACTACTTTTTTAAGTTTGGGAGGATTTTTTTTTAAGCCTTTTTTTTTTTTTTAAACAGAGGAAAGCACATTCAGAACCTGAAGGAAAGAAGGTCCAGCCACTGGTAGCTCTGCTCCATTCCACAGGGCCCAGTCCCACAGGACACTGCTCCCCTGTTCTTGAGTCCCAGAAACTGGGCCATGGAGCAACCCTGCTGCAACCTACAGCTATTCATTATATTCTCACTGGGCACGTGGTAGGAACCTAGGAGACCCATACAGAATTACCCTATTATTTCAGATTAAACCTGGAAGGGGCCTTGGAGGGCACCTTACCCGGGGTGACAGCAAAGGGAGATGTCTCCAGGCTCAGAAAGGGGGAAGGCACAGGAGGAGGAAGAACAGAGATGACCCAGTCCCCACTCATGCACCACACAAAACGCAGGAGGGCATTTCACCAGTGGGTTCTGAAAAGGCCACATCTCCTACCTCCCAGTCCAGCCCCCCAACTAGGAAGGAACACTGCTCCCCTCCCTAGACAGCCCCCCACACTGGGGACACCCCCCAAATGGCAGCCCTGTAGCCAAGATCCTGAGCACTGCCAGCATGCCCAACAGGCTTCTCCAGGTCCTGGGAGAATGAGGCTAGGCCCCCAGACCCCCAGGTGCCACATCTCCAGTCTGCATCCCAACTGTCCAGCCCCTGGCTCACAACCCAGCCCCTGAGTATGGCCAACCTTCTCCACCGAAGCATTGGACTGCAGCAACAGCTTCTTCTGGAAGTCTGCTTTTTTCCTTTCAGCCTCTTTGAAAGTTGAGTGTCTGCCAAGGGATAATCTTGACTGACTGAGGCTGCTAGCACTGAGAGGTTTCTGGAAAAAAAAAAGGTGGAGGGGGGGGGCGCCTCCCAGTTCAGCTGGAGACAGTCCCTAGGAACATAGACAAAGGCAAATGCTGAAAGAGTGGACATCTCCCCCAAAAGATACAGCTGGGTGTCCAAAGGATCTTGGGCATAAAGACACTCCGACGCTGGAGAATCTCTGGTTTAAGTTACCGGCAGCTTCTGGTTCAGGGCAGAGAGCACAGCTGGCTTTTGGGGAAGCCCCCTCCTTCATCCTGGGAAAGACACTCTGGCTAGAGGTGAGGATCAAGGGGTGTGTATGTAGTTATGCAACCCTGACACTTCGGGATGGTCCGAGAGCCTCAGAGTGACAGACATGTATCTAGCAGGTCGTGTGTGTTGAGGTGCAGACTGCCCTGCACCTCACAAGCCCTCTGTGTCTGGGGAAGATGGGGTTTCTCATTCAAGCCCAGCTCCCCGGAATGGGAATCAGACTGCAGGTGCTGAGACAATCTGACTGGTCCCTTAAGCCCTCACTGGAGATCACAGTTTTCGTGACTAAGGGTCAGAGGCCAATGCACGTTGGGTCAGCAGGAGAGGGTAGCCACCCCCTGCTCTTCCTTCCAACTTCCTCACTCCAGAACAGGGCTATCAGACAAGCCTGGGGAGTTAACCTGGGGCAGAGGCCAGGACTCAGAGGAGGAGGGAAGTGGTGGCTGCCTCTGGGCTTCAGACCCCCCCAGCTCATTCTCTGGGGCAGGAGGCATGGTGGCTCATCTCTGCCTGGGTAATGGGTGCCCAAGGACAGAGAAAGGCTTGAACTTCAGCTGTACCCTTGACCCTCGAGCCTGCAGACACTAGGTCTGTACGGGCCGTGCTCCTGGAAGAGACTGGGCCCAGGCCCAAGGTAGCCATGGCCCTAATCGGAAGGGACCCCACCCAGGCCTGACCAAGGTGCCTTCTCGGGTGGTGGGGACATGGGGTGGCCACCTTCAGGGGCACCGGCTTTGCCAGCTCCTTGTCTCTGGGGTGTCTCATCACTGGAGGCGCCGACATCAGGTTCCGCCGCAGGTTGGCATCGACCGTGGCCCTCGTGCTGAGGCCCGGGGGCTGTGGATGCAGTTTGTAAGCCCACTTCTCCTGCTCGACGCAGGGCTTGCTGGGCCTGTGGCTGTCGAACACACAGTCGTCCACATCCTTCACCTGTGCATGGGAGGGAGGCCCCGTAAGGTGTTGCCACATCCCAGACGGAAGGGAGGCCTCCCCAGCCAACGCCAACACCACGGGGCCCTCCGGGTGCATTGGGCTTGCTTCCCAGAAACCCTGTACCCTTAATGGCATCGAACCAGAGCTTAGAAGCCTGTCCCCGGGGCACCCACGGGCAGGGGACAGTGCCCAGGAAGGACTCNGAGTCTTCATCAGAGGGGATGATGCCCAGCTTCCGGCGCTGCCAGAAGCATTCCAGACAATAACAAGTGTGGGGTGTGCTGGGGAGCCTGTCCTGGTGAACCAAGGGCCCTGCCCGCTCCTAATCTACCGAGTCCCAGAAGACACAACCTTTTCCCCTGCAGGAAGACCCCTGGGACTGCTGATGTGCAATCCCCAGTAGGTGGGGAGAGATCCTGAACCCACAGCTCAGAGGAGCAGAGTAACGGACCTGAGCAGAGGAGCTCGGGCATCTGAGAAAGGTCCAGTCTGTCCCTGACAGCCAGGGCAGCCGAGAGAGGTCACCGGGAGAGTTGAGAGCAGCCAGTCTGGGTCTGGGGGAGGGGAAAGGCTCGCCTGCGTTGTGCACCTACTGTGCGTCAGTCAGGCCACTGCTCCTTTACCGCCTGCCCTCCTCTAAACCACTCGACAGCCGTTCTCTGGATGAGAGACTGAGACCCAGGCAAGCGAAGGGCCTGCCCAGGACCAGCACTAAGCAGCCAGGCTGGGCGACACAGAAAGCGGCTCCCGGGGGCTGCTCAGAGCTGGGCCCAGGCTTCTTTTGTGGTGGGGGTAAGGTGGTCAGAGACCCATGGTGCCACCTGGGGTGCCCCTCTAGGCCTTTGGGCACGAGTGGGACCGTGGGCAGGGAGTCCCACCACTCCCTGAGCCTCAGGCTCCTGCCAACTGGCAGCCCCCTGGCTGGCTGAGCTAGCTCATTATCCCTGGGCCAGCATCTCTGGGAAACGGGAACTTATGGGCCGGGGGCATCAGGGCTGGGCGCCCCCAGGCTGACACCTTGTCCTTGGAGACGCTGAGGAGGATGCTGCTGCCCTTGTTGTTCACAACGACGTGTGTCACTGACGTCTGATGCCCCTTCATCAGCCACACGGGCTTTCTTGAGAAGAAGGGATTCCACAGGCGGATGAGGGGGTCATAGCCACCAGTCACTAGAGTTGAAAACTGGGTATCAGCCACTAGGGGCTTGTGCTGGGACCCTGTCCTGGACAGGCCTCAGACTCCAGCCAGACGACAGCTGCTGTTACGACCCATCCCTGCCCTCCCTATCCCATCCCCTCCACCACCAAGCCAAGCAAGCCCGTGCCACCACTCCACCCCAGGTGCCCATGAGCGGGCACTGGATTGGCCAGAGGCCAGATGCCACGAGGCCTCCCACTCAACTCTGATAGGTTCCACACCCTCAGCAGCCCTCACCCTAGTTCTGCCAGACCAGCACCTTCCACGTGATACAAAGGTTACTTACCCAGGACGTTCTTGTCTGGGCAGTAATCGAAGCAAAGAATCCCTTTTCTCAAATTCAGCACTGACACCCTATAACACCAAAGGAGGCAGGCTGGGACCAGTGGCCTTGGGAGAGCTTCTGAGCCTGGGGTGGGAGGAGCTGGAGGCAGGGCCGCAGGGGGTGGAGGATACTGGGACGAGTCATTACTTCTCCATCCAAGGAGAGGAGCAGCCCCTGGGACCCTGCCCTGCGCTCGCCCTGCAGCCCCCAGCTCATCGGGCACCAGCAGTGCCTGGAAGAGACGCCCACCCTCGCCTGCATGTGAAGGTGAGAGCAGCCCCCAGAGCAGGAGACTGAACTCCATCGGCACCTTCACTCTACTGGGGTGCGGGTCCTCCCACCCAGGATGCTAAACAAAGGGCAGGGGAGGGGAGGGCCCCCAAAGGCTGCGGGTAGAAGATAAAGTTCCTGCTGCCTGCTGGTCCCCGTGCAGGGTGCTGTCTTGTGAGTACCGGGACCCTCACACAACCCTGAAGACTCAGCAGCCACGATGAGGGAGCTTGGCCAAGGGCGGGGGCGGCGGGGGACAGGGTGTCGGAATTCAGGCCCAGCAGGAGCATGCCAGGAAGAGGCAGGAGGCTCAGAATGGGAGCCCCAGGAAAGGAAGAGGTGCGGTAGGACTGGAGGGTAGGGGGTTCAGGGGGCTGCTCAGGAGGGCAGGTTGGCCTGGGCAGGGGTTCTGGGAAGGTCAGGGAGAAAGTCAAGCCCAGTGGCCTCACAGGCCCCAGAGCCCTGGAAGCTCTGTGTATTTGCGCGTGCTGTTCCCTCACGTCCACACATCCTGCCCCACCAACTCTACTCAAACTCTCCCTTCAAAACTCAACTCCAGGCCTTTACTGGTGGCTCAGTGGATAAGAATCATCCTGACAACACAGGGGTTACGGGTCGATCCCCAGTCCAGGAAGATTCCACGTGCTGTGGAGCGACTAAGCCACAACCGCTGACCCATGTGCTGCAACTGCTGAAGCCCATGTACCTATAGCTTGTACTCTGCAATGAGAGAGGCCCCTGCAACGAGGCGCTCCCGCACTGCAGGGAAGAGTATCCCCCACCCACAGCAGCTAGAGAAAGCCCGCACATCACAACCAAGAGCCAGCACAGCCGTAAGAAAATAAACTCGACTCCAGCATGTTCTCAACCAAACTTGGGCCTGAACTGCTCCTCTGCCGCTACCCGGGGGGCTAAGACTGGTTATCACCATAGAGGCTCTCTCTCCTGAATTCCCATTATTCAGCCGAGCCCCAAATCCTCTTTGCCCACATCCCACCAGGGCCCAGGCCCCCTTCACTTCTGTATCAGCCTCTTGGGGTGGGGGCTCATAACCTCCTACCTTTCTCCCACTTCTCTGTGCTCCCCACTCCACAGCCAGAAGGCTTCCTCTAAAACTCAAAAGTTCAAGAAAAGCATATGAAATATCTATGTTGTCAAACCAGATATGTCTCCCTCCACACTGAATGTGTGCAAAGAAATATTCTGGAAGAACTGTCACAAAATGTTACTAGAAATTATTTCAGGCTGATTCACCCATCTATTCAACGAAGGTTTCCCAGTTCCTATGCCCTTCCAGGATGAGCAGGCAGAATGCTCCTGCCTTCACTGGAGCTTCCCTTCTAGAGGAAAACCACCTGAGCAAGTAAAGAATAGAGAGACAAGGAAATGGGCATACATCATGGCAAGTCCTGCAGGGAAATAAACAGACCGCTGGAGGAGACCAGGTCTGCAGGAGACTTCTATGTGGAGAAGAGATTGGAAGGTCAGGGTGGGACTCAGGAAAGAAGTCCACAAGTCCACTCCAGAGGCAGAATTTGAGTTGACAGTGCGGGCCCCCCCTGCAGAGGCCATGCCCCAAGAGGACATCACCTAACTCACTGGAAAAGACCCTGATGCTGGGAAAGAGGAGGAGAAGAGGATGACAGAGGATGAGATGATTGGAAGGCATCACGGACTCAATGGACATGAGTTTGAGCAAGTTCCGGGAGTGGGTGATGGGCAGGGAAGCCTGGCGTGCTTGCTTCCCTGGCGGGGGCTCGCACCATTGGACACAACTGAGACTGAACAAGAGCAGGCAATGGTGCCCCCTGCTGGCCAGGACGTGTACTGCACTCACATATGAAGAAACAGCGTATATGCACATGTGTATAGCTATATATTCTGCAACCCACCCCTAAAATAAATCTCGATGTCCAATCCTGGCGGACTCCAGGCCACTATCGTGTGCGCCCTGAGTTAATACAATGGCGTCCTTACTGGTGTCTTTATTTCCCCTCCTACGCATACACGGCTTCCCTCTTAGTAAAGAATCTGCCTGCAATGAAGGAGACTGGGGTTCAATTCCTGGGTCAGGAAGATCCCGTGGAGAAGGAAACAGAAACCCACTCCAGTATTCTTGCCGAGAGAATCCCATGAACAGAGGAGCCTGGCAGGCTGCAGTCTACGGGTTCACAAGAGTTGGACACGACCTGGTGACTAATACCACCACGACCACCACTTGCAACAGAGCAGCCAGAAAGATGCTCCGCGTGTCAGACCACACCATTCCTCTGCTCAGAACCGTCCTAGAACCTTGCCCATATCTAATTCCAAATAACAATAACAAGATGTTTTTGAGACACTTGGGTAAAGATTAACTCGGATAGCGCTAGGAATATTAAAGTGTGAGTTGCTCAGTTGTATCCAACTCTTTGCAACCCCATGGACTGTAGTCCACCAGGCTCCTCTGTCTATGAGATTTTCCAGGCAAGAATACTGGAGTGGGTAGCCATTCCCTTCTTAAGGGGAATCTTCTCAACCTAGGGATCAAACTTAGAAAGCATTATACTATTTCTCTACTTCTACTGGTTTTAAATCGTTCATAAAAGGAAAAATGTTTCAAAAACAAAAAAAAACAGGCAGAGAGGAGCAACGCAAAGGCCTGAGGGCAGGAACATGCTTGAACCACGAGGGGGCCAGTGTGGCTGGGGTGGGACGCAGCAAAGCCAGCCACCGAGGCCCTCGTGGCCACCATGCAGGAATCCCCGTGACAGCCTCCTGCCACTGAGACCCGATAAAACAAGAAGCTGAATGAGAGGCATATCACCAACATGAGGCAACACTCCCACCAAATCAGAGGAACCAAACCGACAAACCAGCTGCAAGCAAAATGCCACCACACCACTCCACTCAGCGCACAAAAAGCAAGATGGAAGCCTCCCCACCACCTCAGGCATACGCTCCCCTCCGGCAGCCTAGAGTTAGCTCCAGGACTTGAGGACTGGCTAAGGGAATGGGGAGGGGGAGGGGGCCCCACAAGATTCCAGATTCATTTATGTGTGCATCTTCTTTACATATATACATATACCTGTATGACTAACAGTTGATTTTATTTTCTTGGCTGCACAATGCAGCTTGTGGGATCTTAGCTGTCCAATCATGGATGAAACCTGGGCCCTCAGTAGTGAAATCGTGGAACCCTAACCACTGGACCACCAGGGAATTCCTAACAGTTGATTTTCAAAAACTAAAAAAAGACAACAGAAGAAAACATTCCCACTGGGGTAAAGGAATCAAAAATGAAGGAAATATATTAGAACCATCTCCAAAGAATTAGTGTGGCCAACTACAGGCCACGCAGGGCACTCACTCACGTAAGCCTTGAGGTAAGTGAAGGGCTGTTATCGTCCCCTTTGAGAACAGGAAACTGAGGTTCACAGAAGTAAAGCAACTCACATTCATCCCTTCACTCAGAAAACATTTTTCTGACCGTCTCATACTATGTGCCAGCCTTTGTGCTGAACTTTGTGTATAGACTGGTGGATAAAAAAGACCTTATATTTTTGCTGCCGGTGGCAATGCCAAAATGATTAAAAGCAGACTTCGTAAAAGTTCTCATCACAAGAAAGGAAAAAAGAAACGTGTAACTGTGTGTGGTGATAGATGTTAACTAGACTTACTGTGATCATTTCACCATACATGCATTTAGTCACTCAGTCACGTGTGACTCTTTGGGACCCCATGGACTGCAGCCTGCCAGGCTCCTCTGTCCGTGGGATTCTCCAGGCAAGAATACTGGAGTGGGTTGCCATGCCCTCCTCCAGGGGATCTTCCCAATCCAGGAGTTGAACCCAGGTCTCCCACATTGCAGGTGGATTCTTTACTGACTGAGCCCTCAGGGAAGCCCTCACAAATTATCTGAGTATCAAGTCATTCTATTGCACACCTGAAACTTAATAGAATATTTTATGTCAATTTTCAAAACTGACAATCTCAATTTTAAAAAATGAAAAACAGACTCCAGAGCCCATATTCCAACCACCACAGCCCACTGTCGGCTCTCAGGACACACGGTGATTCTTTGTACCCAGCCTGATCCACAAGCCTCTGTACTGCCCACAGGAGACGCCACTGTCCTGGAGGCAGGCCACCTCTCAGCAGGGATGGCCACGTGTGGCTGAAGCAAAGCTGGCATCCCAGAGTCTGTGTCACCACCCACCCTCTCCCAGACCCACCACCTCCACCTGGAGATGGGTGCCCCTTACTTGAGGCTGTCTGGGACTTTGGATGGCAACACTGTCAGCACCAGAGAGGACTTGTCAATGGCTGAACAGGAGGCCACCAGGTTCAGCTGGGGGATGAACTTGACCTGTTGACACCAGTTGAGGTGGAGAGCCTGGAAAGAGAGCGATGGCGGTGGGAGACCCAACGCAAGCACAGTCGTCCAGGCCCAGCCCCACCTCGTCCAGCCCCAGCTCCCAGAAAGCGGCAGGTATCTGAGGCTGGAAGGGCCAGGAGATCCCGCGTCTAGTGCTAGTGATCAAGGCTCTGGCAACGTGCTCCGGCCCCACGGTTCTAGCCCAGGTAACGTGGCCAGGACAGTAAGGCCACCAGCTGTCAATGGAGCCGGTGAGAAGCTCTGAACTCTCCTGTCATGTGAGCTCTTGTTTGTAGATCAGAGGACAGGCTAGGTCAGGTGCACACTAACACCATTCTCTGTGGCCCGAGGTGGGAGGCAGGATGGACCCAAGTCTGCCTAGTCACAGTCCCGGTGACCCACGCTCATCCCTAGTCGACAGGGAGCCAGCGCCTCCTGGCTCCCCCACAGCCCCCTCGTGTTTGTCAGGACGAGGTATGCAGAACACGAGGCTGTTATCTGGTGCAACTTGGGTGGGAAAAAGGCTGCAACCCACAGGCCTAGGGCATGGCCTGGCTGGATGCACTCTGAGGTCTGGCCCCATGCTTGACCTTCCAGTCGGGAGATTTTCCTCTCCAGGACAAGAATGGACAAGGTGACTGGAGGGGTCGTCAGACACTGAGCTGGGTTTCACGTGCGCTGTTTCACCAAGTTCCTGTCACGGAGAAGGCTGGAGGATGATTTGATTACCAGTGGCTGACGAAGCGATCAGTCATGCCTATGTAACGAAGCTACCATAGAAACCCAAAAGGACGGGATTCAGAAAGCTTCTGGGCTGGAGAACACGTACAGGGAGAGTGGGGGCCCAGACAGGGATGGGAGCTCCACCCCCCTTCTGCCATGCCTTCTGCATCTCTGCCACCTGGCTGTTCCTAAATTACACCTTTTATTTAAAAAAGAAAAAGGTAATCTAGTGAAGTAAAACGTTTCTCCAAGTTCTGTGAGCTACTCTAGCAATTTAATCGAACCCAAGGAGGGGGTCATGGAAGCCTCATTCATGCTGGTGGGTCAGAAGCACGGGCGACAACCTGAACTTGCACTTGGCATTGGAAGTGGAGGGCAGTCTCAGGGGACCCTTAACCCGCAGGGTCTGATGCTATCTTTGGGTGGACAGTGTTAGGATTGAGTTGAATGGTAGAAAAGCCAGCTCATGTCAGAGAACAGCTCAGAGGTATGGGAGAAAAACAATCACTGTGACAGGTGCCACAATCCTATACACCAGGGGGTACCCAACCTCCAGGATCTAATGCCTGATGATCTGAGGTGGAGCTGGTGTAATAATAATAGAAATAACGTGCACATTACATGTAATGCGCTTGAATCATCCTGAAACCATCCCCGGCCCCAGTCAATGGAAAAACTATCTTCCATGAATCATTCCCTCGTGCCAGGTTGGGGACCTCTGCTATAAGCGCTGCAGAAGGGATGAAGGCAGAGGTGGGTGGCAAGCAGGACTGTGCTAGGCTGGCTGGTTGGAACCCAGAGGAAGTTGAGGGGTGCGTACGGCAAGTGGGGTGAGAACACAGTAGCCTAAAGGAATTGGCATGTGTCAAGGCCCTGCAGTGCCAAGGGTTTCTCACCCAGAGAACAGCAGTTCGCTGGCATTTCTGTGGCAGAATGAGGAAAAGCAAGGCAGAAAGCAGGACCAGAAACAAGCCAGGGGCCAGAGCCCTTCCTGTCCTGATGGTCATGGGGTGCACTTGAGACTTTGTTCAAACAGGACAGCTACTGGGATTTTGAGCAAAGGAGTGACCTGACTGTATTTCTAGCTCATAATTTTTAAAGTTGCTGAATGCAGAAAGCACCATGTAGAGAAAGGAATTGGGCAATGGTGCGAAGCCACCCAGGAGGGGGCGTGTCTGAGCAAGGAAGGTGGTGAGAGAGACCAGCCTCCCCTGGGGATTCTGCAGAAAGAGCCTGCAGGATCCACCAGGTGCCTCCACCCCCTTCCCCGGGAACCACTGCCCAACACCACAGACCCAAGGGCAGAGCCACCTGCTGTATTTATTTCTGAGTGGTACATGTGTACAGCTAGTTACCACGGAAACAGCCAAGGGAAGAGCCCCCTTACCTTCAGCCGGTAACTTCTATACATAGGGGACTTCTCACTTAGAAGCCTCTGGGTAGAAACGTTGGTCCAGCTATCTGATAGGGGAGAAAATCAAGGCCCAGGTCACCAGGTCTTCCCATTTGCAGGACAAACAAGACCTCAAAAGCAAGACCCCTTGGGCTGGTTTGCAACTCCCATGCATCTCAAAAGGCTTTCCCATACAAATGCTCGCTCAAGCCTCCCTGTGTCCTGGCAAGTTCAGTGCAGACACTGAACTCGGCACCCAGGAAACAGACCCGAGCCAATAAACACTGAAGCCCAGAGTCCCCCTGTCAGCCCCCGGCAGAGCTGGAGCCAGATTTTAGAGACTCAACTCTCCCCTCTCCGTTAGAGAGCTCGGACTCTGCAGGAGCGGAGAATGAATTGAGATCCTGGGCTCTTATTCATTCTGAAAACAGTCATTTGGGAGTTTGTCATTCAGCTTCAAACTACATGCCCCATCTTATCTGGCAAATACAAGTGCCAAGAAGAAGTTGCCTGCGTGCATCGTAAAGCAAGCGTGCCTGGAGCACGCATGGTAAGCACAGCCCTGCCCTCCACTTTCTCTCCTTCCACCTCTAGCAAAACCATGAACTGAATGTGCTCATCCCCATTTGAATAAGGGAACCAAGGCACAGAGAGGTTCAGCAACGGGGTCCAGGCCACACAGAGCTGGTCTGTCCAGCCCCTCCCAAGTCGACACACTGCTGGATGCCCCTTCTCGTTTGTCCCCAGCCTTCAGTCAGCATGTGGCGTGGAAGGACTCCCATCCAACACTCCAGCCTCATCTGCTTCCCTTCCAATTTCCTGTCCACCACTCAGCTCAAAGACCACCACAACCTCCTGTGCCAATCTGCAGGGTGGCATAGTGACCAGGGTGGGCTGGCTCAGGGCAGGGTGGGCACCAGGGGTAGAGGCTGATGAGGCAGGCACATGGAGTGCCAGACTCCTTCTGCGTCCAGGACAGGACCCATCTTCTGCCTGGCTGGTAGTGGATGCTGCCCAACAAGCTAGGCAGGAGGTGTCACCAAGGCCTGGGAGCCCCTGGAGAGAGTCCTGCTCAGAAACTCTGACTGGAAGCCCAAGCGGCCAGTCTGGAATCCTGGATGGAGGGGAGTCAGTGTTCCTGGGGGCTGGGGCCCCTAGTGGCCTCCACCTCCTCTAGATGGATGTGGAGCAGCCTGGAGGACTGACACTGTGGGTCAAAGCCTCAATCCTGGGCAAGGTCGAGATCAGACAAGACCCGGACAGCCCCAGGCTCCAAGGCCATGGGATCCCTTGCCGCTTGGCAGAGCATCCCCAGACAGCACCCTCCAGCATTTAGTCAGCTTGAGATACAGCCCAGCAAGAGGTTCAGGTGCCAGCTCTGGGGCAGACTGCCTGCCTGGGATCTCAGTCGTCACTGTGGGACCTGTGCAAACCTTCACCTCCTTTGCCCTCCCCTGTTCCTCCCTTAACAGACTGTGACAACATCAGCCCCTCCTGGAGCAGGTGAACTGCAGGAGGTGATGTGCTCAGCCCCTGGGGGCTCGGTGAAGGTCACGTGCTGATTCATGCTGTGGAGCTGGGCTTCCCTCCAGGCCCCACAGAGCCCACCTTCAGGGCAGCCTCTCAGCTCCACCCCACTCCTCACCTACAGGCAGCTCCCAGCCACGGGGAGCAGAACTCTGCTCACACGATGGAGGAAGCACGCCCTTGTCCCAAAGCCCAGAGGGGTCACTCAGCTGCCACAGGTTTTTTCTCCCTAGGATGAGGAGGGTTCTGAAGACCCCCTGCTTCAGCCACCAAACCAGCCCTCACAGGCACAACTTCCCACCTTCGGAGAGACTGCCGGTCTCCTCAGCCCCGTCCCTGCCCCACGGTCACCCATCCCCTACCCCTTATAGTGGTTCTGAGCTGAGCACACTGGTGTACCACCTCCCCAGGGATAGTACAGGGAGGAGCTCCCAGGACAGGACCGTCTTCTCCGACTCCCCACGTCTCCCTACCCCATTTGGAGGTCCTGGGGAGGACTCGGGGGTTGAAGAGCCCGGTGGTCACATCGTCAGAGGTGAAGATGATGACGTTGCCTTTGGTGTCCCCGTAGCAGAACACAGCCCTGTGGTAGTCCGACCTGGAAACAGGGAGACAGAGGAGGGCAAGGAGCAGCTGGGCACGCCCAGCAGCACCGCCCACCCCTCCCTGGCTCCCGAGGCCCTCCTCCACCTCAGGAGTGAAGGCAGAGCCCACACAGCTTTCCAGCCTGGACCCCAACAGCCGACAAACATGGGCCCAGCCACCTGGATCCAGACCATCAGGGAACCAGGTCCAAGAGAAATCAGCACATTTTTTAAAAAGCAAAATAAATGGCCCCGTGGTTCTTTGGCTGCTCTTTGCCAGGTCGCCCTACCAATGGACCAGGACGTGCTCAGAGCCCTCAGGCCACAGCAGGACAGGCCAGTTTGATGACTGACCCAGCGCAAGAGGGAAAGAGGAACCGAGTCTGAGTGGCCGCGAAGACGGGCCTGAAAGAGGAGCAGCTTGAGGGAAAGAGGACACAGGCGCAGAGGGTGTGGTCACTCCAGAGCCGCTTCCAGAGAGGTTTTCTGGAGACCCCAGCCCCACTGAGTGATGTGGCTGCTGCCAAGACCCTGCAGCGCTCTCCCAGGAGACTCACCAGTAGTTCATGGTCAGGACGCAGCTGTCCAGATCAGTGAAGGTGAAGACCCGGGCACATTTGTGGCTACTGATATCAAAGAACTCTGGGGAAGAGACAGAGGAGGAGGCTCACATGGGAACCCAAACCCATGTCCTAGGCAAGAGGTGGGGGGTGGTCATCTCTGGTGACGGTGAGCAGACTCACTAGTCACCACCCAGCAATTCTCCCAGGGACTCTAGTCCAGCTCATGGTTGGCTGAGCGACAGATCTCTCCCAGTGCAAATGCACAGCTCCCGGCGGCCGGGCACAGGCCTGGGGAGTGGGGGGAACTCACCTATCTTCTGGTCCGTGGATGCAATGGCCACGAGGTTCATGTTGTACAGACACACCATGTCGATGACCCACATCTGCTGGCTGTGGGACGGATGGATCTGGTAAAGCTGCCAGAGGGGGACAGAGGAGACTTGGTCTGGGGCAGCTCGCCCGGGAGAGCACAGGAGCACAGGGTCCCCGCAAACCCTCTCCTGTCCCCCAAGGCCCCAGAGCCAGGCACAGACCTGGTGAGGAGCCCAGCCTTACCACCAACTACAGTGGTAGGCCTTGGATGAGCTTCCAATTTAAAAACCAATTTCCATGCCTGTAAAATGCTTGCTCCTTGGAAGAAAAGCTATGACAAACCTAGGCAGTGTATTAAAAAGCAGACATCACTGCACCGACAAAGGTCCGTCTAGTCAAAGCTATGGTTTTTCCAGTAGTCATGTATGGATGTGAGAGTTGGACCATAAAGAAGGTTGAGTGTTGAAGAACTGATGCTTTTGAACTGTGGTGTTAGAGAAGACTCCTGAGAGTCCCTTGGACAGCAAGGAGATCAAACCAGTCAATCCTAAAAGAAATTAACGCTGAATATTTATTGGTAGGACTGATACTGAAGCTAAAGCTCCAATACTTTGGCCACCTGATGTAAAGAGCCAACTTGTTGGAAAAGACCCTGATGCTGGGAGAGACTGAAAGCAGGAGGAGAAGGGAATGACGGAAGATGAGATGGTTGGATGGCATCACCGACTCGGTGAACATGAGTCTGAGCAAACTCAGGGAGATAGTGAAGGATAGAGAAGCCTGGCATGCTGCAGTCCATAGGGTCACAAAGAGTCGGATATGTCTGAGCAACTGAACAACAAAAAAACAAACTGGGCTTACAGAACACTTAGCCCTTTTTAGAGCAGTTTGACAAGCTCATCCGAGTTTTAAATGTGCAGTTTGTGATCCTGGGATCCATTTCCAAGAGGCATCTACTGATGTGTTTGCAGGTATTCACAGAGAAGCATAAGCAGGAACAGGCCCTGCTGCCCAGCTATGACAGCAACAGGCCAGACGTTGCCTGAAAAGGATGCCCTACATAAACCCACACACCAACCACTGCCCAGACATTAGGAGCGAGGGAGCTGTGTACATTCAAGGCAGAATAGTTACCAAGATCTAGTATTACGCAAACAAGTGAGGTGAAAAGCAGCATTCTAATGTGCTACCTCTTGTGTATTTAAAAAGAAAGGTGGGGTGTGTGTACAGGCTGTCCATGGAGAAGCACCCCCAAACTGGTCACAGCAGTTGCCTCGAGTGAACAAAATTCGAGTTGGAGAGAGACAGACTCTTCCACACCTGCCCCTCTATGCCTGAATCTTTTTTCTCTGATATAATTGACACCTAACATTGGTATTCATCCTGTTTGTTTTGCCTGAATCTTGTTTACCATCTGCCAGTGTTACCTGGCTTATTAACAAGAAACTGTCCTGCCAGGTTGTGAGGAATGAAAGGAACCATGACAGATAAAGCATCTGAGTGCTGCCTGGCATCAGGGGGAGCTGGGCCAGGCAGGGGTGGCTCCCATCCTGGTGCCAGCCTCACACAACTCTTACACAGACAGAACCTGAGCTGGCATTCCTGGCGGGGGACACCCCGTGCAAAGATGGGTCAGCAGAAATGAGCTGCACTGTCCAGGGAAGAGGAGGAACTTGCATTTTACTCCCGGAATAATGCCACGCAGGCTCTGAACTGTCCCATCAGAACCCAGAGCACCAAGAGCAGGGCCTGCACTGACAGCGGGGGCGGTCAGGACAATGGGCCAGGGCCCCAGAAGCCCCTCTCTGGCACCAGGCTAGGGCCTCACCCACGCACAATGGAGGTGATGGTAATACCTATCACCCCCTCTACCACCCACCCCCCATACACACACACACACGCTGGTGTTCAGACTAGAATTGGACCCCTGGGAAGTCTCAGAGACCTGCCCAAGCTTGCACAGCTGGTAAGTGAAGCCCAGACTCTGGGGCTTTCAGTCTGGATGATCGTGGACCTACAGTGAGTGTGCGAGGCTGGTGCTTGGTGGCTCACTCTTGCCAGCATCCACTTGCCCAAGTAGCCCCTCAGGGAAGGAGGCCCACGTCTGCAGCCCCCTGTCCTCTTTGGCCCTCCCAGGCTATGGCCCTCGGGAGCGCCGAGGTGACCACGTAGGAGCCACAAGCAGAATCTCAGGCNGCTGGTGCTTGGTGGCTCACTCTTGCCAGCATCCACTTGCCCAAGTAGCCCCTCAGGGAAGGAGGCCCACGTCTGCAGCCCCCTGTCCTCTTTGGCCCTCCCAGGCTATGGCCCTCGGGAGCGCCGAGGTGACCACGTAGGAGCCACAAGCAGAATCTCAGGCTGTAATATGTTCCCCCAATAAGCGCACAAGAGAAAAGAGGGTGGAATGTGCCAGAAACCCCAGCCTCGGGAACACAGGGATGAATTTCCAGGAGCACCTGAGCGAGTTCCTGGAACTCCAGACCTCGGTTCCCTCCATCAGCCACCGGGGACGGGGGGTGACCCAGAATCCTCCCAGCCCNAGAAAAGAGGGTGGAATGTGCCAGAAACCCCAGCCTCGGGAACACAGGGATGAATTTCCAGGAGCACCTGAGCGAGTTCCTGGAACTCCAGACCTCGGTTCCCTCCATCAGCCACCAGGGACGGGGGGTGACCCAAAATCCTCCCAGCCCAAAGGATGACGTGACCCCCAACGCAACCAGGGAACGCTCTGCAGGCACAGAGCGTGCTCACTCAGCCTCCTCTGAAGAGCAGGCTTCCTCATCTGCTGGCCTAGCAATGCCAAGTCTGCAGCCGCTATTCCTGAGCGTTTTATCATTCACCACACTGGGCCAGGCGACCGTGATGATGACAGTATGAGCTTATGCTGGTTGAGTGCTTACCATGTGCCTTGCCCTGCTCCGAGCACCAGGCAAAGATTATGTCATGAAATTCTCCTGGAAGCCCTGTGTGTAGGGGTACTATTACTAAGCTCACTTGACAGATGGGGAAACTGCTACACGGAGAGCGCTATAGTCACTTCCATGGTCACACAGCTGAGAGACGCTGCAGTCAGGCAGCATCTACACCTGGCAGTTGGGCTCCAAGGCCCATGTTCATAGTCACTGTGACTTCCTCCCTGGCCCAAGCAGAAGATTTGAACCAGCAGGACTTGGTGATGGAGCGGGTGGGACAGGGACAGGAGGTTGATCACAAGAACCTTGGTGGATGGTGATGCCATTCACTGCTTTGGGGGGCACAGGACAAGGAAGTCTGGTGGACAAGGTAGGCTACAATGACAGTCAGTTTGGACCAAGTGGGTTTAGGGTGTCTGTTGAGCATACAAGTGCAGTGGACATCCAGGTGGAATCCTAGTCTCAGAAGAGAAGTGTGAGGCTCATGGCCCCACAGGGAAGCCAGACCTGCCCCCAAGAGCAAGCACGGATGCCTAGCCCACAAGCCCAGAGGAGGAGCCTGCTGGGCATGAAGGCAGAGGCTCTTCGACCACCCGTGTGGGCCCCGCTCACCTTGAAGGAGCTGGTCAGCCTGAAGGACTCCGACCAAAACTGCAGGATGCCGTCCTTGGTGACAGTCAGGAAATGGCCAATCTTTTTGAGCCGCTGGACTAAGAACTCCACTTTCACAATCTCACACCCATGATTCCTGTAGAAGGTGATGAGAGGGGAGCCCAGGCCAAAGTGGAAAAATGTCCAGAGGACAGACAAGCTTCCCACATCCGCACCCCAAGAAACTCGCTCCTTGAGACGTGGGCTTTGCCTCTCCCCCAGGAGACTGTCACCGCTAACAATGGTGGCCAGAAAGAGAAGAAACCCACGAATGATGCTGGGGTGACGC
>SJYV01035025.1:1113453-1137174 GCA_006410875.1 Neotragus pygmaeus | reverse complement strand
CTCTCCCCCTCCCCTCTTCCTCTCCCCCCACCACTCCTGCCCTTTCTAATCCCTCCCAGTCTTCTGTTATCCTGAAAAGCTCCATGATGGCACCAAAGGCCAACTTGGGGAGCATTAGTTCTCTTCACCCCCATCCATTTTTTTTGATCAGTCTCCTTAAACCATCCCAAACAAATGCACAATCTTAACTGAAAAACACCAAGCTTTCTCTGCAAGCAAGGTGTTGAGGGAAGTGCTTCTCAAGTTTTACTGTGCATATTATCATGTCTGGGGATCTTGATAAAATGTGGATTGCAATTAGGTAGGTCTGGAGCTGGGTTTCAGGAACCTGCATTTCTAATCAGCCCCCTTGGGATGCCAGGGCTGTTTGCTGGTAGACCTCATTGCCAGTATGGGAGCCCCAGGCCCCCACCTCTGCCCCTCCACCAGCCAGATGAGCCCCTCATTTGTAGAACTTCTGAAGCCTCTAGCATGGGAGTGTCTAGGGGTTGGGGGAGGGAGGAGAGGGCATGTGGTCCCTTCCTTAACCACCACTCTTACTTTTGCAAATCCTTCCTCTCTCTGAACTGTAATTATCTCTTTTATTTATGTCCCCTTTGCTCTCTGCTCTCTTCCTTTCTCCCAAGGGCCCACCAATATAGCTAGGACACGTGAATCTGATAGTCAGTGGGGACTTTGTTCTGTTTTGGTACATTCTCCTGTAAAGGCTGAAGTTTTCTCTCTTAATTTTCACACATCTTTTATCTCTGGTCATTTTCTACTTGATGCTTCTCTTGTAATCCCTGATGATATGCTGCATCAGAGGGAGTGTGGGAAACAGGAGCAATGGGGCCTGAAACCTCACCCCCTGTCCCTCACAACAGGGCCCTTGGGCTCTGCCAGGAGGCATATTCCTTTCTTGGCCTTGGTTTCTTCATGCATGTATTATGGGGTTGAACTGCAAATAGTTGAAGGCCCCTCTAGCTCTCACATTCTTTGATTCAAATTCATTAACAAACATTTTTTAAGTCCTTCCTACAAAATCTGAAGTCTTTCCTTCCCATCTGAACTCTACTCCATTCTCCTGTGTGTCTTTGGGATGATCATTTACCTTCTTTGGGGTTTAGTGTCCTTGATTACAGGCTTCCCAGGTGGCGCAGTGGGTGAAGAATCTGCCTGCAGTGCAGGAGATGCAGTAGACACAGGTTCGATCCCTGGGTCTGGAAGATCCCCTGGAGGAGGGCATGGCAACCGACTCTAGTATTCTTGCCTGGAGAATTCCATGGACAGAAAAACCTGGCAGGCTACAGTCCATAGGGTTGAAAAGAATCTGATACAACTGAAGCAGCTGAGCACACAGGCATGTCCTTATTTACAAGTTGACAGATAATGAGAGTCAGCTTGTCTGGGCACGTTAGGACATAAATAGAGCTTTGGATGTAAAGGTGCCTAGCGTAGTTCTATCTCAGTCAGCTTAGGCAGAGTACCACAGACTGAAAGACTTAAAACAAGAGACATTGATTTATCACAGTTCTACAGGCTGGGAAGCCCACGGTCAAGGTGCAGGCAAATTCAGTTTTTGGTGAGATCCTCTTCCTGGTTTGCAAATGCCTACCATTTCACTGTGTGCCTGCAGGACTACTTTGTGCAGAGAGATACGGGAGAGAGAAAGAGCGACAGAGGGGGCGTGCTCTGTCTGGTCTTGTTGTCTTCTTGTGAAGACTTGAACCCTGTTATGGGGCTCCACCCTCACTACCTCACCTAAAGCTAACTGTTTCCCAGACGCCCTGCCATTAGAGCTCAACATATGAATTTCGGGGGAGAGCTTTCAGTCCATCACAGTAAAGATTAGACAATATGGTTGAACTGATTCGCTTGGGAAGAACGAACAGGCTGCCGGCTGTGCGTGTGCCCAGTGAGGCTGTAGCACGCTAGCGTAGGGAGGAATCAGATACGGACCTTGCTCTTCAGTCGGCTGGCACAGACATTCTAGATAAAAGGATGAGAGGTGACAGCTAAGAAGCAGGCTAGGGAAAGCAGATCCTAGGATCTGAAGAAGAAATAAAGCAGAAGGGTAGGGGCTGAGGGCTAGGGAGGACATAACCTGGAATCCCCAAAGTGAAAATGAAAGTCATTTAGTTGTGTNAGGAAATGGCAACCCACTCCAGTGTTCTTGCCTGGAGGATCCCAGAGACGGGGGAGCCTAGTGGGCTGCCATCTATGGGGTCGCACAGAGTCGGACACGACTGAAGAGACTTAGCAAGAAGCCCAAGGAGAAAGTTTTAGACCTGGCACTGGCCAATACGGTAGCTATGAGCCACAGGTGGTGTTCTGAGCACTTGAAATGTAGCTAGTGCAATTGAGACAGGCTGTAACTATCAAATACACAGTGTATTTCAAAGACCCAGTACAGTGTTCAAATGTAAAACATCTCACTGATAATTATTTGTAATGATTACATCAGAATGCTAATACTTTAAATATGTTGAGTAATATGTTATTAGAATTAACCTGTTTCTTATTACTTTTTTCAGTGTGACTACCAGAAAACTTTCAGCTCTATATAGGTATGTCTCATATTTCTGGTTTACAGTCTATTTCTACTGAATAGTGTTGCTTTGGACTAGAATCAAATAACAGTACACTTCTCCCGAATGGCGTAAGAAGGTGGAATCGGGCTTCCCTGGTGGTCCAGTGATGAGGGGTCCACCTTGCAGTGCAGGGGACACAGTTCAATCCCTGGTCCGGGAAGATCCCACATGGCTTGGAGCAACTATGCCCCTGTGCCACAACCACTAAAGCCTATGTCCTAGAGTCTGTACTCCACAAAAAGACAAGCCACCTGCAACAAGAAGCCTGCGCACCTCAACTAGAGAACAGCCCCAGCTCTCCGCAACTAGGGAAAACCCACGCAAAACAGTGAAGATCCAGTGCGGTCAAAAATGAAAATGAATTACGTTTAAATAAAAGAATATGGAATCACTGAAGCTCTCCCAAGGCTATGAACACCAAAAGGTAATTTGTGTAGCACACACTGCCCACCAAGCCCATGAGGCTCCACTTTTCATGACCAATACGGTCATGTCCCCCAGACCTCCATCCCTTTACCAAGTGCACCGCTTTAAATACTCTCCGGGTCAGAGAGATGATGTATGTGAGCCATGGGAGTCAGTAACAGGTGTGCACAGGACTTTGACAACCTGAAAAGAACCTAAAATCCTTCACGTTGAAAATAATAATGATAAAAATCAAAGCTCTGTGCTGGCCACACACGTTATTTCTGAGGCAGGGCTGGACAGGCTGGGTGTGAACTGCACTGCTGTCCTTCTCTGGAACCCCTCACAAAGCTGCTGCAAAAGTGAAAGCAAATGCTTAGTACAGCACTGGCGCTTGCACTCTAAAAATGCTGGTTTTGTTTCTGCTGTTAACAGTTGTGTATTTCACCAAAAAAAAAAAAAAACTGACTCCTGTGAACTTTGAAAACATATTTCAAAACATTTTTCACTCTATCAAGACCACAGACAAAAACCCTAATAATCACAACTGTCTATCATCCACCCCCACCTACCCCATTTATCCCAAAACCTTCCAGGCACTTGGCAAAACATCAGCTTGTGAAATCCATCCAACCACCGTGAGTAAAGAAAGTATTGGCCGCACTGCATACGAGGCAGTGAGTTCAGAGGTTAACTGACTTGCCCCAAGTTAGAAGTGGCAGAGCCAGGACCTGCTGCAAATCTACACCACCGCCCAAATCCGGTGCTCCCTCACCCAGAACACCAGTTGGGCAGCAGTCCCATGGAATCCATCGCATCTTCTTCTGGAGACCGTGAGGTCAACCCTGTGCTGGCCGCCAAGTCTCAGTACTGACATCTCTATTTCTGAGACCATTTTCTGTGTACACCTATGCCTGGAAACCAGCAGTTCCGGGGACACCGCCTCATCCTCCAGGACTTCTGCACTCACAGCCACAGTGCCCACAGGGTGCTTGAGGCCGCCACAACAATGGGGATGCTGACCCAGTCACCTCCACCCTCCCGAGGCGCCTACACCATGGGGCACACACAAATCAAGAATGAAAAAAAAAACCAATAAATGTGATCTTGGTGGCAAGCTTTTATGTCCTGATTTCCTCAGAGTATGGTCTGGGTCACAAAAGGTTCTGGATTAAAGTGAGGCTATTTTCCCCAAGCTTTAGGACTTGGCTTTCAGG
Organism: Neotragus pygmaeus; assembly: GCA_006410875.1. Classification (NCBI taxonomy): domain Eukaryota; kingdom Metazoa; phylum Chordata; class Mammalia; order Artiodactyla; family Bovidae; genus Neotragus; species Neotragus pygmaeus. Next base: position 1,132,982 of record SJYV01035025.1, on the reverse strand, counting down.
AAAGTGAAAAGGTTCACTCCTAAATTCACAGGAATTACAGAGCATCCTTGATTTTTAAATCTGGAATTAATTACGAGGAACATCCAAAAGCAAACAAAACAACTATAAGAATTAGTGAGAAAATGTCTAAAAATCTAAAATTTGTTCTGATCTACGGAGACCTCTACCAATATCTTCAGATACTTAACTGGTTCAAAAGAAGACATTTCAAATCATCTACCTATTAAGAAGAGAAAAGCCATAGGCTTTGCACATCAGCTGCACTCTCCACTCAATTCTCCAGTGACCCAGGATGTCAGCAGGGACACTGCAGAATATTTTTTTTAATTATTATTTAGAAAGGAGCTCTCCCTTATCTCCTGTTAGAACCAAAATTCAAGAGACAGTCTCTGAGTCCCAGGAACCCTGACAGTGGTTCAGAGACTTTCAACAGGGTTCTACCTTATGTGTGCATTTCCAAACAGATACTGGTTTCTAATAGAAACAATCGAGTTTACAAACAGCTGCCCGCCCCCCTCTTCCATCTTCATGTCCACGCTCAGTCCCCACACAGGCCCCAAAGCCCTGACACATGTCACGAGGACTGCAGACAGGGCAGGTCTCCCACAAGAACAGAGACAAAGCTCCCCAGCCAGGACAGCAGGCGCCCCTTCCCCCAGAGGGTTCCTGTTGTGGACACAGGAGATGCCTACCTGCTGCATCAATTCAGCTGCTTCGTCATCTCCATTCCCTACACCAGGATTCTTCCGCACCACACCAGGGCCAGCCTTAGGCGTTGCAGTAGTTCTGTGTGTTGCAATGGGCCTCTGTGGAGCTGAGAGAGGAACAAAGTTGGCTTTTTTTTTTTAAGAGGAGAAATTTCAAGACAAAAAGAACCCACCAGACAACAAGAGAAGGTTGTGACCAACTGCTCTCCACAGCTATGCAGTGAAGAGACCCACCACAGAGAGCCCAGCATGCAAGATTACACCCCATGATCACCCAAAGTGGTTCTGCATCCTGGCAGCACAGGGAAGTACCAATTTTAGCCATGATCTTTCCGGCTGGCAATAAGTCTTTTGGTGTGGTCTTTTTTCCGCTGGGGTGGACGGGACTATCATCTGAAAGAGGCAAAGTCAACCTGGTACAAACAGATGAACTACCTGAACCCAGCTCCAACTAAATGCACAGACAGGGAGCTTCTTGGAGCAAAGGGAAAGAGCTCACAGCCCCAGCGGTGGGGCACCCATGACAGACCATCTGGAAAGTAAGGTGTCTCCTAACTCAGAACCTAACACTCCTCGGATTAGGAAGACAAGCAAGTGGGTAGAGACTGCTCTGACCACTGATGGCTTCAAAACCTGTTCCTGTTTGCTTTTAGGAAGGTGTTTAGAGGGTTAGGAGAGAAAACCAGCACACTGACTAGGAAAGACAGACTTCCTCAGTAAGAATGACCAAATCAAAGACAAGGGAAGAAACAGTAAAGGGGCCAATCTATTGATAAGTTAAAATAATAAAGAATAATCAGGAATGGGCTACCTCAAGCAAATTTATCATTCATGACTTTGTAGTGATTCATTCAGTGAGTATTTTGCAAAGTTTATATATTATGCCAGGCTTAGAAATATCTCATCTTCCTAATACTCCAAACTATTTAACAACCATATGACCTTAAGGCCACCCACAGTAACAGGCATTTCCGCTGGAGGTTCTCTAGCATTATGTTTAAACTGAAGACTAAATACTTAATCCAAGTCTCCACATGCCTGTTAGCAGCATCTGAAATATGAAATGCACAAGGTTATCTATGCAAGTCCCCATTCTAAGAAGCTGAAGAATCAAAGTACTCAATATCTGAAGAAATCTGAACCTTCATAAACTCTGCTTGGGAAAATAAATGGTTCAGCCATTTTGGAAAACAATCAGGTAGTTCTGTCAAAGGTTAAACACAGAGTTATCACATGACCCAAAAATTCTGCTCCAAGAGTATGTACTCTTGGATACACACCCAAGATAAATGAAAACATATGCCCACACAGAAACTTGCTATGAATGGTCATAGCAGCCCTGTTCATAATAGCTTAAAAATGGAAAGAACTCAAATCACCATCAACTGATGAATAAATAAAATGTGCTACAGCCACACAACTGAATATTATTTAACCATAAAAAGGAGTCCTGATACATGATACAACATGGATGAACCTTGAAAACATTATGCTAAATGAAAGAAGTCAGACATAAAAGGCCACATATTCTATAATTCCATTCAGAAATATTCAGAANACAGCCACACAACTGAATATTATTTAACCATAAAAAGGAGTCCTGATACATGATACAACATGGATGAACCTTGAAAACATTATGCTAAATGAAAGAAGTCAGACATAAAAGGCCACATATTCTATAATTCCATTCAGAAATATTCAGAATAGGTAAATCCACAGAGCATCAGCAGTTGCCCAGGACTATCAGGAAGGGAGGAGTTTTGGGGAGAAATGGGAAGTGACTGCTACCGGGAGCACATGAGGTTTCTTTTGGGGGGTAATGATAATGTTCTAAAACTGATTATGGCAAGAGTATAACATTACCTATGTATGTACTAAAAACCGTTCAATTGTACACTTGAATACTTTAAATGCGTGAACTGTATGGTAAGTCAATCAAGAGCTCAATAAAGCTATAAAAATTACAAAGCACTCAACATCCCTCTCAACCTAGCAGATAGATCAGCCCCTCTCTCAAGGTACTATGCAACTTTAATTAATGTTCTTGCCACCTTCTGGAAAGGAGGAGTTAGCATCTGTAGAACACCCACCGCTCCACAAGGTACACACGTTCTGTGAGTGTATCACTACAAACACATTTGGGAAAACCCACTAGGCCAGGACTTCAGGAGATAGTCTCTTATAAACAGCCTCCCCCTGCCTTCTGGATTCTGCTGGCATCACAGAACTTAGCAGTTGAGGTTCTAGGGAGGGCGAGGAAGCTGTGAAAAAGCAGAGGTAGCTGGTCTGCAGACAGAAGGATAATGCAGAACCAAGAACAGCCCCCGCGGGACCTGGAAAGCTCTTTCAGTTTCTGAGAGTCTAGGTCCGATTGCAAATTCCGGTTCCAGGGCTCTAAGATGAACTGTCCTTGTGTTCCAACTAACTCTCCTTTACGTGAGCTAACCTGAGGGATTTTTACTCCATACAACTAAGGAGTGTTGGCGAAACCGCAAACAGTAACTCATTTAGGCTTCAGGAAGAGCCCTCTGGGGCCAGTACTGCAATTCCTCTCTTACAGAGGAGGAAACAGGACAGAGGTGAAGCGCTCATAGAGGCTCTAGAGACCTAAGAACAAACGCAGGGCCCTGAGGTCACAATCCACGCTCCTGCCATGAGGCTGGGGTTACGCTACTTCAGATCCCTAAGCCTACCCAAACACTCCTGGGTGACTACTGAATGAATGAATAAATACCTAGACTACCATTATTTGGAAATGGCATTATTTGTGTGTGTGTGTTGTTGCGGGTGCGGGGGTTGGTTTGTTTTTTACCTGCACTGCTAGAGGTGAGAGGTTTCTTCGGTTTGTTCAGAGCGGGAGCAACAAGGGAGGGGGCCACTGCAGTTTCTTGACCTTGTCTGGCAGCTACAGGGTCATACTCTTTTCCATCATAGTTTGCATCAAAAAACTTCTTGAACCACTGAACGAATTCAAAATTGTCCTGAAACTTTCCTTTTACTAATTTGTCCACAGGAATTATCTGCAGAAAAATAAAAGATTCTTTAGTTCAAAGCAAGAGGTTTCTGGAAAGCATCAAAGGTGTTCACATTCATCAAAATCAGTATAAAGCTCTGCTAAAAGGAGACAAATGTTCAGTAAGCCCCTGGAAGGTTGTAGAGCAAGTTTCATTCAATCTACCCTCCACAGAGAACTTAACGACAGCCAATCCCCACAGTTCAAGTCCATCAAAAGAAATCAGAAATGCAAAAGAAACAAGTATCATATAGAAGTCACACACACACATCCAAACACATTTTAAGACATGTCATTTCACTGTAAAAAGTGCAAGTTCCTCCCATGGAACTTGCATGGCCACAGTGCCTGACACAAGGTACCAAGTCCAGAGCACAAAATAACAAGTATTCACGATGAACTGTGTTAAAAATATATATATATCTTAAAAATAGGTCAAGGTACAGAATCAATCCTGGGACAGACTTCTACAAAATGGCATGTTTTTCAAGTAATTACAATCCTATTAAAACATAGTTTAAAGGACCTTCTAAGATTTTTATTGTGTAAGAATTCTGTGCTATCAGGTATTACTTTAAATGGTCAGAGCTTAACTATCTTTTAACTCTTCAAGGATTCCAGTTACAATCTGAACTATCCAGCCCTCTGAGCAAGCAAACTTTATAAAATTTCTTGGTATGAAACATCAACAAATAAAGTTAAATCTGGAACTTACTTCAAAATAATCCAGGACTACAGGGGGTAGAATATAGATATATATGAAATAAGACCATCCCTGAGTTGATAATCACTGGGTACATGGGGGATCCCTGCACTATTCTACTTTTATGTACTCTAGGAATCGGCCTTATTCAAAAAATTAATTACATTAAAAAAACTACTGTGTATAATAAGATAAACCTCGTTTAACCGTGCCTGACAACTAAATGATATCCTTACAATATAAATGCACATTTTATATATTGCAGAGACAAAATTAAATTAAGACTGATTTCAAAGTAAAGANTACTCTAGGAATCGGCCTTATTCAAAAAATTAATTACATTAAAAAAACTACTGTGTATAATAAGATAAACCTCGTTTAACCGTGCCTGACAACTAAATGATATCCTTACAATATAAATGCACATTTTATATATTGCAGAGACAAAATTAAATTAAGACTGATTTCAAAGTAAAGAAAAAATCAGATACAGAAGCAAGAAAATTAGGAGATGATTACAAGCTTTACTGAAAAATGTCCCCCCCCCGCCTCAAAATGGCTTAAAGGATAAGCCCTTTTGATGGGGGGGAAAACTGTTTAACTGTGCAATAACATATTATCTACTAAAACAGAGATATTTTTTCCAAAGAAGCCCAGTGGACTCTGTTTCTTATAGCTTCATGTAACCTTGAGGGCAAGAGGGAACTTTCCAGCACCTATTAGCTATAAAAATATTGTAGTTTATACTCTGGTTTTATACGTCACTGAAAAAGTCAAGTAGATCTAGAATCTTCTCTATTAGAACTGCACAGCAGCAAATTCAGAGATTAAAAGAATTAGATCTCAGATTAATATATTAAACAGTTAAAAAAATATGGGTACAGATTTACAGACTGTTTTTCCAGACAGCCGCCAACTTCACGATGAAGACAGACGACCACACGGGAACCAGGGATAGATAGGACAACAGAGGGACACATTGCTCCCGATAAATGGTTAACCATACAAACCGGGAAAAGAGAAACAAAACGTCCAAAGTCATGGGCCGGCACTGGCAGCCTTGGTAATTATGACGAGTTAAGAAATACCCTAAATCAAAGAATAAAGCTTACTTACTTTGTCAACACCCATTCTCTTAAAACCTGCTTGTAGTATTTTGAAGTTCTGGATGTATTCATGTTCTAGCTTAGCTTGGAATTTCACTTTCTTCAAGGCAATGGAGCCAGGGAACAACATGTCCATAAACTGACAATAGGCAGCCCCTGAATGAGTAAAAGAAGAAAATACACACCGAAACATTAAATGCACTAGCTATTAAAGAAGCAGGGTAAACAGTTAGCAACTCGCTTAACTCACATACAATTTGAAAAGTTGTGGAAGTGTACCTACAAAATCCCAAAGCGTTATTTATTTCCACTTGACTTTGAATTCAGTAACAGAACTATGGTTCTACAACATACTTGCAACCTAAATCCCATGATGAAGAGAAAAGGAATGGTCCTATGAAATTTTAAGACCATTCTTTGTAAGAAACAGGAAATGACAATAAAATGACAACTAAAAGAAAAATGAATGCCAGCAGGAGGAGTTCCCCAATATGGCAAAGATCCATCCTCTGATCAAAGATCCATCCTCTGACTTAGGTTAAAAACATGTTTTTTCTAAGATGTCTGCCTCTCTGGGCCTTTTACATCTCTAAATAAACTTAATTAACCTATCAGTTTATAAACAAAGTTGAATAGAAGGAATCTTTGATTTTTTCCATTTTAAAGGCCACTATAAGAAATCACTGCATTATCTTTCATCCCATTTGCTCCCCAATTTCCTTCCTTCCTCCACTTGTTCATTTTTATCCATCACTGCCCCCAAAAGTGTTTTCTTGGCACTTAAAATTTAGGAATGCAATTTCTCTAATACCTACTAAAATGCACTCTCCTAATACAGGGCAGGCTTCATGTACACTTACTGTCTTTTCAGGAAAAGGAGACAAGAAATCCAGCGACTATGCAATAGGTGTTCTGCAGAATCAGGCAGCCTTAATAAGCATATTCAGCTTATTTTACATCAGGCCAAACTGGCTTCCTGCCAGATCTGGCATAAAGAGTGCCATTATTGTTATTTTTGGAAAGATGCAAAGAGAGCTGGAGAAGGCACTGGCACCCCACTCCAGTACTCTTGCCTGGAAAATCCCATAGACAGAGGAGCCTGGTAGGCTGCTGTCCATGGGGTCGCTAAGAGTCGGACACAACTGAGCGACTTCACTTTGACTTGTCACTTTCATGTGTTGAAGAAGAAAATGGCAACCCACTCCAGTGTTCTTGCCTGGAGAATCCCAGGGACAAGGGAGCCTGGTGGGCTTCCATCTATGGGGGACGCACAGAGTCGGACATGACTGAAGCGACTTAGCAGCAGCAGCAGCAAAGAGAGCAGAAGCACTTCAGTGATCAGAGCGACCTTAGTAGAAAGGAGCACTGGAAAGTGAAAGCCTGGCTCGTGAGGTGGCTTGGTTTACTCACCCAACAAAAATACACTATGGGAATTCTATGTACCAGGCAGTGAATTAGCAATATTTACACTTTTTAAAACAGAGGCACTAATAGCTTCCTAAATTTCATAAGACAACGACCCAATCTCTTTAACAATAGCACGAAGAGTGATGATTGCTGTATCTTAAGGAAGATTTAAAAGTCAACTTTTGGTTGACTGCAATAATTTACCAACTGCAATATATAGATCTGGTTTGGATCCTGATACATACAAATCAACTTAAAACACACATATACAAAGGAGATAATCTATGAAGCATCTATACCTACAGCACTGCTTCACAGAGGAAAGATATTTTTTCTGAACCGGCAAAATAAAGTACATTTACTAAATACACAGTTTTCTCACGCCATTCATGAGACTTTCCAATCAAAACCACTTAAAAGCATCTGTCGTCTGCTCCTCTAAAAAAAAACCTGCCTGAAGAACTTTCAGGTTTTATTTTAGAGCCAGAAGAATCCTTAGAGTCATTATAAATTTAAAAATAAGGACCAAAAACTGTGGCTCAAGGCCAGAGGCCAGAGACCAAGCTTAGAGCTAGACCCCAGGCATTCTGACTCCCTGTCCACTCTCCTTCCTATGTCATTATACACTTTCTTAGAACACCGTACCCCTGACTAAAGCATTTCCCGGCTCACGGAAAGAAAGAGGTATATACCATGCTGCTACACTCTAGCTGGCTGAAACAGAGATTAATATATGAAGAAAAACACGAGGACTCCAATAAAAATAGACAAATCAATTGCACAATTCACACATGCAAAAATGTAAACACCTAATAAACACATGGGGATCCAACCTAAGGGATCTAAGGAAATAATTTCTTTTTTTTTGTTTAATATAGCAAGGGGAATTCCCTGGCAGTCCAGTGGCTAGGACTCACAGTGTAGCCAAGAAAAAGAAGAAAAAGTAAACTTGCAAGAAACGGGAAAAAAAAGTAAATTTAATAAAGTAATACACATTAAAAATACATCTAGCAAAGATTTACACATGAAAATTGTATAACTTCATTCAGGAGAGGAAAAAATGGAAGCAACTTGTATGTCCAACAGTAGGAGCAATCAGTGACATAAATCCGTACAACACTGCCTAAAAGAATATTATGCAAGCAATCAAAGCACATTTTTTGGTGGGGGTTGGGGGAAGAGCTCAAGATTTAATGTTAAAACGTAAGATACAAAAACGTATCTATAACAAGTCTTCATATGTAAAAACATGTATAGAAAAAAACTGGGAGAAAGCACAGTGTATTAAACCACACAAGGTTACTGTTTTGGTAACCTTAGAGATCAAATATGACTGAACAGTGGCCATCTCTGGGAGGTGGTACAGAATAATTTTTTTTTAATATTATTATCTACAATGAAAATTACTTTTGTAATAAGCACACAAAAAAAGAAGATAAATGCTGAAATGGAAGAAGTCTGTCAGGTGGTTTTTTACAAAAGGGCTCAAAACTCCTGGCCTGTAGATGTCTCAACTGGGTACAGAAGAGGTTCAAAGGAGCTTTTCAGTCTCGGCCTTAATAACAAAGTCTGGCAACACAAGTTGCACAAAAGGACTTCTCTTAGATGACCACTGTCCCAGTGCCTTGGGGCAGGAGAGCAGGTTCACATAACCTGCGGCTGGAAGATGCAGACAGCCCACAGGTGGGACCAGGTGTGTCATGACATCAACCACCAGGTCTCCGCTGGCCAGCACAGCCCCGTGCCACGGAGATCTGCGCTACAAGCGGAGAACACACAGGGCACCGTGCAGCCCCTGCGCCCAACGCCTGCACTCTCTCACGTGCACAGGCTCGCAAGCATCTTGGGCCAAGGCCCCTTGGAGAACGAGATGAAAGCTGAAGTAAACAATCCATACAGGCCAGGGCTTCCTTGGGGGTCCAGTGTTTGGCAAGTCCATCTGCCAGTGTAGGGGACAAGGGTTTGATCCCTGGTCCAAGAAGATTCCACATGCACAGAGGTGCCACAACTACCGAAGCCTGTGCGCCCTAGAGCCCATGCTCTGCAACAAGAGAAGCTACCGCAACGACAAGCCTGTGCATGGCAACTAGAGAGCAGTCCCCCTCTTGCTTCAGCCAGAGAAAGCTGACGAGCAGCAATGAAGACCAGCACAGTCAAAAATTTATTAATTTTTTTAAAAATGATTCAGGTTGATGTATGGCAAAAACCATCATAATATTGTAATTATCCTCCAATTAAAACAAATTAATTTTTTTTTAATGAGTTTAGGTCTGAGAGTATGACCAAGAGCAACACCATAACTAAGAATGATGGGAAAAACAGATTAAAAAAAAAAAAANTTGTCTCTAAAAAGTAGAGACATTACTTTGCCAACAAAGGTCCATCTAGTCAAGGCTATGGTTTTCCAGTAGTCATGCATGGATGTGAGAGTTGGACTGTGAAGAAAGTTGAGCACTGAAGAATTGATGCTTTTGAACTGTGGTGTTGGAGAAGACTCTTGAGAGTCCCTTGGATTGCAAGGAGATCCAACCAGTCCATTCTAAAGGAGATCAGTCTTGGGTGTTCTTTAGAACAAATGATGCCAATGCTGAAACTCCAGTACTCTGGCCACCTCATGCAAAGAGTTGACTCATTGGAAAAGACTCTGATGCTGGGAGGGATTGGGGGCAGGAGGAGAAGGAGATGACAGAGGATGAGATGGCTGGATGGCACCACCAACTCGATGGACATGAATTTGAGTGAACTCCGGGAGTTGGTGATGGACAGGGAGGCCTGGCGTGTTGCGATTCATGGGGTCGCAAAGAGTTAGACACGAGTAAGCGACTGAACAACAGTCTCTAACAGCAACAGACTGGAAATAAATGAAATGTCCACTAATAGGGGATTGATTCAAAGAAATTATGGTGCTACAGAGCCACAAGAAAAGCAAGTGACACACACTGCACGGGTAATGGAACGCTCCCCAGAGTGTCCAACGCGCTCCAACTCACCACCGCTTGTGTAAAACAGGGGAAAGAGAAGCACGCACACAGAATGCGGACAGGTGGCCGCTTCTGCTCCTGCACACTCTCTCTGGAGGCCACCCAGCGGCCAACACTGGTTACTTCTGCTCTTACTTTTCACAGGAAGGCTTTTCACTGTTTATCTTTTTGTTTCTTTTGAATTCTTAAACCATTTTAAGACTTGGTTATTCAAAATGGATGTCAATTACGTTTTAAAATTATTGAAAATACTGAAAACACAGCTAAAATGTGTAACCTTGGACAAGTCAGTGAACTTCTCTCAGTTTCTCTAACATGGGGATGATAGACCTTACCTTCCAGGTTATACAGGTGAAGCATTTTGGAAAGTGCCTGACCTATGGTAAGAGCTCAATAAATAAAACCTTAATTAAAAGGAAAAATACAATTAAAAGATAACAGTGATTATTACTTGTCACAGTGCAACAGATTTACAGTTTTATTCTTAATGTTTCTATGTTGCTGTTCAGAGCTAAGTCGTGTCCGACTCTATGCGACCCCATGGACTGCAGCACACCAGGCTCCCCTGTCCTTCACTGTCACCCAGAGTTTGCTCAAATTCATGTCCATTGAGTCAGTGATGCTATCTAAACATCTCATCCTCTGCCACTCACTTCTTTTTTGCCTTCGATCTTTCCCAGCATCAAGGTCTTGTCCAATAAATCAGCTCTTCATATCACGTGGCCAAAATATTGGAGCTTCAGCTTCAGCATCAGTCCTACCAATGAGTATCCAAGGTTGATTTCCTTTAGGATTGACTGGTTTGATCTCTTTGCACTTCAACAGATTCTCAAGAGTCTTCTCCAGCACATTTCCCAAAACATCAATTCTTCGGCATTCAAGTGTTCTTTCAGTCCAACACTCACATCCATACATAACTACTGGGAAAACCAAAGCTTTGACTCTATGAACCTTTATCGGCAAAAGTGATGTCTCTGCTCTTTAATATGCTGTATAGGTTTGTTGTAGCTTTCCTTCCAAGGAGCAAATATCTTTTATTCTCATGGCTACAGTCACGGTCCACAGTGATTTCGGAGCCCAAGAAAATAAAATGTCACTGCTTCCAATTTCTCCCCTTCTAGTTGCCATGAAGTAATGGGACAGGATGCAAATTTTAACGTTGTGCTTTAAGCTAGCTTTCTTTTTTAATACATTTCTATGATGAAGACCTAATTACTTATACTCAGAAGAAAATAAGTTTGTTTTCTGCTTCAATCAACACAAAGAGGTATTTGAAGTATTAGTTAAGCAAAAAAATTTAAAGAGACACTTCCATGAGCAGAGGAGTGACTCAATAAAAACGGTCTCTTCAAAAGGCCGTAGACAACCACGGGACAAGCAGAGAGGCATGTAGGGCTCAGTGTGGAGGCCACGGTGGCAGCAGCCTGCAAATTGAGAAAAGGCTACAGCCAAAAGACCCTGCAGAAGACCCAGGGGACTCTGAGTTAGCCTCAAAAGATGCTTCTCAGGCCTGAGACACTGGAAGAATGGTGGAATTAAGGTCCAAAATGGAAAAGGGAGTCAACCTGAGGAGAAAACAAAGTGGGAGAGGCCTGGTCAGGGGCATGGTCTCCCTCTCAGAACGGCTCCAGAATCAGACTGACAAGCTGTTTTATATAAACTAAAGGGCCACCAGGGCCCCACAATAAGCTAAGAAAAAAGGAAATCTAGCATTTGCCTGCGAGCATCTGAACACCTCCCCCATTCAGCAGGGCACAGGAACTGTGAAGCTGGCTGGCCTGGACAGGAGAAGGCAAGGAAGGGAGCTCTGAGGACATTCACTCAGAGCACCATGCTGGGCCCTTGGAAAAGTGCAGAGGGGCCTGATCAGGGACTGGAACCGAAGGGAGAGAGGAATGGAATAGAAAGCCATCAGCATTCTTCACCTCCTCTCCCCACTCTAGTTTTTCTTTTGGCCTTGCCACCAGGCTTGCGAGATCTTAGTTTCCTAACCGGGGACTAAACCCAGGCCACAGCAGTGAAAGCCCCAAATCCTAACCACTAGTCTATCAGGGAAATCTTTTTTTTCTTTCCTGCATCCCCCTTTTGACACAAGCGATCCCTCATCGTAATCACTCTCTGTGACCAGGGTCTTTTTTCTTGATAACTATCTTTCCAAAATACTTGATGACTAACTTTCCAAAACAGAGAGACTACTACAGAACATAATGAACCTTGAAACAACCAGCCAACCCGATCCCTGAAGTCTCCGCACCTCATCTCACTACAAGAGCCAAGCAGAGGTTCCTTTCACCGTTGGATGCAGGGAGCACACGATGCTGATCAAACTCAGCCACTTCACAGGCAGCCAGCACATGAACAGCGCAGAACCTCAGGGCTTTGCCCTCTCGAGCGGAAAACCTATTCCTACCTCTCAAAGCTTGTGCATGGTCAGAGAATTCTGGTGTGCATGCTTCTCTGCTTAAGGAAGGTAAGATCAGGAGGGACCAAGCACCAGTGATAAAGGGCCCTGGGACTCTCCTCAGGCCTCAGTAAACACAAGGATCCGAGGAGCCTCGCTTTCTCTCTGATTCCAATCCCCTGGAAGCAAACCTTATTCAGGGACAAAGTGTCTCCAGTTCACCCTGTGTGGAAGCTGAGACCCCATTTCCTAAACACCAACATGAAACACAATGCAACCTCTACATACTCAGCAGAGCCCCACACCACTTTCAAGGGGAAACAAGCTGTGAACAGAAGTTTGTTTACAAATCACAGAAAGTATTCTGAATGTTCCACTGGGAAAAAGCACTTTATAATAAGAAAAATTACAGGCAGCAGGCAAAATTCAAACTCTTCACAGATTTTTAATGAAACTATATCTCTATAATTGATAATATATTTTAATTTGTTCAACTCTCTTCCAAATGCTTCTTTTCAAAAGACAGTGTGGATGAACTTCCCTGGTGGTGCAGTGGTTAAGAATTCACCTGCCAACACAGGGGACATGGGTTCAATCCCTGCTCCAGGAAGATCCCACAAAGCCCGTGTGCCACCACTAGAGGCCACAATCTGCAACAAGAAAAGCCGTGGCAATGAGAAGCCTGTGCATCCCAACCAGAGTAACCCCCACTCACTGCAACTAGAGAAAGCCCACAGACAGCAATGAAGACCCAGGGCAGTCAAAGAAATAAAAAGATACAGCATGTACACAGCAGAAAGAGTACAGGCTATGTGGCCAGAAAGATCTGGATGCAAAATCGGGCTCTATAATGCATAAGATGTGCCTCATGCAGGCTCCTCTGTAAAACAACAATGTGTCCTGTCCCTTGAGAGACCTAAGCTCACATCCAGGGGCTGGCACAGAATCAGTATCTGAGAGCTATTTTTACAGGTGAGTCTCACAACAGCCCAACAGGTGAACCAGATCCTAAGGGCTTCCCTGGTGGCTCAGACAGTAAAGCGTCTACCTGCAATGCAGGAGACCCAGGTTCAATCCCTGGGTCAGGAAGATCCTCTGGAGAAGGAAATAGCAACCCACTCCAGTATTCCTGCCTGGAGAATTCTGTGGATTGAGGAGTCTGGTAGGCTACAGTCCACGGGGTCGCAAAGATTCGGACACGACTGAGCGACTGCGCTTCACTTCACTTATCCCAGCTTACAGATGAAAAACCAGAACATCAGGGTCNTATTCCTGCCTGGAGAATTCTGTGGATTGAGGAGTCTGGTAGGCTACAGTCCACGGGGTCGCAAAGATTCGGACACGACTGAGCGACTGCGCTTCACTTCACTTATCCCAGCTTACAGATGAAAAACCAGAACATCAGGGTCCCATCCAAAGTCACACAGCTCAGAGCAGACTGCGGTCTCTTCGTGCCCAGTCCTGACTACTGACGACAGCTCCCTGACTGAATGAGAAAACCTGGAGCCAGATCAGCACACATACAGCTTACCTAAACATGAAAAGAGATCACATTTTTTTAATTAAGTGAAATACATCTTGAAGTGTATTTACAGAGAGACAAATTTCAGGGAGAAATTGCTGGTGAAAAAGCTGGCTCCAATCAAAATTAAGATGACCTCATCCCCCCCATTAGTCATTAATCACGGGGCAAACAAGTGCTTTAAAAGCCTCCAACAAAAGGGGATGTGGTGGTGAAATGAAACCAGCGAAAAGCAGCACAGATCTAACAGTACCTACGACTAACAGTGCAACTGACGTTTAGTAGGCGTGACTCTCGGGCACCCGTCTCACTGTACAACGAGCCTCTTTGACCACCTACAAAACTGGGATTAAATCTCACCGGGGAAGGAACAAAACCAGCAAATAAAACTAAGACCAAGACTCAGCTACAAAATGAGGAAGTACAGAAGCTGAGTTCATTTAGAAAATTTTCATATAAATGAAAGCAATAATTTTAAGGAGATCTGAATGGCACAAGTTGGTAAAAGAAAAGTCTGAAGAACAAGTATGGTACAGAGGCTGAAGGACACGGGCTCCTGATTTCAAATATGGTTCAAGCCTCAATTCTATTCTTGGTTGTTTAACCCTATACTTATTATTCAATTTCTCTACGCCCATTTTCTCATCTGTAAAAAAAAAGATTAATAAACATCCCCACCTCACAGTTCAGTTCAGTTGCTCAGTTGTGTCCAACTCTGCAACCCATGGACTTCTGCACACCAGGCCTCCCTGTCTATCAGCAACTCCCAGAGTTTACTCAAACTCACGTCCATTGAGTCGGTGATGCCATCCAACCATCTCAGCCTCTGTCGCTCCCTTCTCCTTCTGCCTTCAATCTTGCCCAGCATCTGCATCTTTTCAAATGAGTCAGCTCTTCGCATGAGGTGGCCAAAGTATTGGAGTTTCAGCTTCAACATTAGTCCTTCCAATNCAGGAGGAGAAGGGGGGACGACAGAGGACGAGATGGCTGGATGGCATCACTGACTCGATGGACCTGAGTCTGAGTGAACTCCAGGAGTTGGTGATGGACAGGGAGGCCTGGTGTGCTGCGATTCATGGGGTCGCAAAGAGTCAGACACAACTGAGCGACTGAACTGAACACATAATGCATGTTCTTATTCTAAATCAGCACTTCTCCGTCATATTCTTAATAAACATTAGTTCAATAAGGTTGTGGCTGAAATGGCAAAACGGCCTGACTTTGGTCTTGAGTTTTGCGGGAGTAAGAAACGCCACTGATAAACTAATACAGAACTAGAACAATTACAATTATTGTCCTCAAATAAGTCACTTCAAATCTGGATGCAAACTGCAGATGGAGCAGCTGAGGCTAGGTAAGCTGCAGGCCTCAGAACGGAGCCACTACAGCAGGAGACGGTGGACGTGAGGCCAGAAGAGAGCAGGCTCCTTTCAAGCACAGTCCCCCTCACAAGTGGAACCAAGGCAAGGCTGAAACAAACAGCAGCCCTAACACAGAATCCGAACCTGTGGCTTCTGCAATCAGCCATGGCCAACCTGTGCATCCCTGAAGCACCCGCAGGCCTTCCTGGGGAAAGGGGTCTACTGAACTTCTCTTACCTGAGCACAACTGTTCGATCTTTGTCAGATTCAACTGCAGAGACTCATTGATCCAGGCCAGCATGTCATGTCGACTGAGGTTATCACTGGTGACCGACGTTGAGTACACGTTCACTGCCATCTTCTACAGCACGTGAGTAAAAAGAAGGGATCGCATTACTGGGCAGAAGAAAGCGCAACATTTCCTGGAGTCACCAGAGCAGGAGTATGGGGACACTCAACTTGGAAGCCTCACCCCCATTATTCCCCAAGATGCCAAATCAAAGACCTAGGATTCCAGCCACAAGCCTAGATTTCCAGGAGTAAACATAACCTGAAATGAATGGCTCAACACCAGCCAGCCTAACATTCAGGCCCCATTTTAATGTGACTGGTATAAAAATGTGCTTAGAAAACGTCAATTCATTTATCCATTAATGTATCAAAATGTTCACACCAGTTTTCTTCAGATGGTGGGCTTTTTATCAATTTCTCTTTATAGTTTCCACTACAAAGTTCTCCAAATTTTCTTAAAGACGATGTCCACTTTTACAATCAAAAAAGTAACCTTTTCTATAACCTAAGTACTACAGAGGTGGTGGCAAATGACCTCACAGAGAAGAGTTCTTAGTAAAATTCTCTACTGAACCTACTGAGGACAGGAGGCCATCTGCAGGCCTACTAAGCACCAGGAGCCAGGAGCTCAGCAGACACTTGGCTAAGCTAAGTGAGAAGCTTAAGCAGAGTGGCTACAGCCCCGTGAGCAGGAGGGTGAGGAGGAACAGAAGTGGGAAAAGTGAAGCACCCAGATCCTGTTAGGGCTCTGCAGGCATGATGAGGAGTTCAGATGTTATCCCTTAACCATTCAAGAATCCCTTCCTGGGATTTAAATGAGGGAGAATCACATTCTTATCTAAGTTTGAAAAAGGTCACCAACTGCTGGTGAACAGATAATGGGAAGAGAAGACTCAATATGAGATAAGGGCAGGTGGATCCAGACCTAAATGAGATTCCTGGGCAATTACCATGAGGACTCATGACTACACAACAGCAGTCCCCAACCTTTTTGACACCAGGAACTGGTTTTGTGGAAGACAGTCTTTCCATGGACAGACTGGGGAAAAGGGGGAGGGGGCAGGCAGGATGGTTTTCAAATGATTCAAAGTGAATTACATTATTGCGCATTTTATTTCTAGTATTATTATATCAGCTCCACCTCAAATCAGGCATTAAATCCTGGAGGTTGGGGACTCCTGCTAGAAAATACTAAATTTCACCATGACCGACACTTAATTTTTCTCATTTCACGTGACATCAATATGATCAATGCAGGAAGAAAACTCAGGACAATTTGGAACCACCATGGGACTCTGAGCACTTCATTCCTCCACCAAGGGATTAGCTAGTCTTCCTGCGTCTCCAGAACACCTCACAAGTCAAACAGCTACACAATGTGAGGGCCGGAAATGATGGAGATCTACCACACAACCTCCTCTTCATCTGACATCTCAGGCTTGTGCCCTCACACCCCATGTCCCCCTCCCTCAAGGACTTGGCACAGCACATTACACAGTGGGCTCAGGAAAGGCTACTTGTTTTCATGCTGGCAGGACTGTCAAGCAGAGAAAAACATGCCTCAGAAAGCAAATTATCAACTCTCTTACCTAAACTCAGATGACAAAACCATATTATACAAGAAGTCAACACAATTTAGTTCCTGACTCCACTGGGAAATTAATCCCTATGTTCCCACAACACTTCATTCAAACCTCTGCAACTGTCATTATCTCTTCATTTCTGAATCATTCCCAGATGGGATCTGAACCAGTAGGAAATTTGCTCTATGCAAAGAGCTGAGTATTTGAAGCCTGGATTTGAACATAAGGCTCTCACTTGTCCTATGAACTTGGGCAAGTTACTTAACTTCAATACACCTCGTTTATCTTATGAGTGAATGCCCCCTATTTGAGGTGATGTTTAATTGAGGTAAGGCACAAAAAATGGTTTGGCATTGAACAAACAAGTCCAGGAGAGAGACCTTGTCTCATTTATCCTATCTCCAGCGCCAAAAACAGCACCTGAGACCTGTCACTACCATCTCACACCTCCATCCACTGCAACAGACATCAAACTAGTCTCTGTCTCAAACTGTTTTTATATACAACAGCCAAGGAGAATTTTCTGAATCAAAAATCAGACCAAGTGGCTCCTGTGTTTAAGATCCCTAAAGGAAGAAATGAAGTGCAGACTGTGTGGTATCAAAGAGAAACACATACAAACAAAAAATACCACAGTCCCAGGGGGAGCACCTGTAATCTACTTTGGCGACATTCATACATGCATCCATCAGGTACCATGTGTATTATGCTGCCATAAGATGTAAGCAGCTGGTAAAGCCACGTGTGTCTCCTGACCACACCTCAGCTCAGAAAACCTTAATGGCCTTTCCTCATCATAAATTTAAAACTCTTTCATTAGCAGCACATTAATACCTGGCCCCATGTGCTCCGCAAACTCTGCAGCCACTAAATACATGGGGCTAGGCACCCTGTGGATGTGCAATAAACATACACTGACTCAACTATTTAATTTGCTCTTCCAGGCAGTCAAAAGAGACCAGCTCTCAGAGCCTCAGCTACAGCTAGCGACAGCTCACTCTCTTCCTCCATAAGGATTCCTCTGCTTGGCCTCAATGGAATAAAGACCCCATGATCACCACACAAACCTCACCCCTCCTTGATCCACATTTAAACTTCCTTGAAAAAGCCTCCTCTTACCTCTCCATATATAGTCTCTCCTAAAGGCTCCCAAACCCACTCCAATTCAAGGCTGGCTGATGAGCTCTTATCACTTTCAATGTACCATATTGAGCACTATGGAATGGGCGGGGCGGGGGTTGGGGGGAACCCCCCCCAAAAAAGCAATGTGGCCCTAGGTAAATATCTCACCTTTCCAGATCACAAATAGCTCATTTGCTCATCCCGAGGAGGCAGTGAGGATTAACTGACTCTAAGTGAAAAACACAGCATGTCCTAAGCTTCCCTATGCGTCAGAAACCGCTATACATTTCTTAACCACAGAAACTGTATACATATATACACCATCATAAAGAGCACACTGGAAACACACTGTCTAGACCTGGACCTCAGGGAAGCAGCGTAATACACAGAGATTAAGGGCCTGGACTCAAAGAGTCACAGACTTGGGTTCAGCCACTTGCTGGACACCATAAAGCAAATAACCTCTCAGAGTCTCGGTCCCCTAATTTGTAAAATGAAGATAATATCTGTTAAGAGACAAGTGCAATATGACATAAAACCACACAACACCTGGCACACAGCAAGTACACAATTAGCAGAGAGCTGCTATTATCACTACTCTTACACAGAGGCGGATGGCAGGCCTGGTGCATCTTCCTTCAGTGGACTTCAGGAGTTTCAATCCCAAAATGGAGTAGAGGTCCAGCTCTGCCCTGCAGCACCCCAGGTCAGCTGTGAAACCAGGGACTGAAAAAGCACTGTTCATATAACCCTATTACGCTGCCTCGCCAGTGATCATATGAAACTCATTTCCATGTATTTTTTTCATTTTCTGTCTCCCCACCACAATGTAGACTACTAGAAAGCAGGCCTTTGCCCTCCTGCTCCAGGGTGTATAGCCAGTGCTTAACACAGTGCCTAGCACTCAGTGGACGCTCAACTGAAGAAGAGGAACAAGTCCAGGGAGTTGGCTTGCTTTTCGCCATACTCGGGGACAAGACCTTTCTACGTGTAGTATTATCTTTCTCCCGCGTTTTACAGATGAGGAAACTGAGGCCCAGAGAGGTTAAAGCACCTGCCCAAGGTCGCACAGCAGGGAATTCAATACAGGCTGCACTCCAAAACCTGGACTCTTAAATCATCAGACGGCGCCGTCTCCTACGGTGGAGGAGGGGGTGGTGCTCAGCACTTCCAGCAGGCCCACTCCAACCCCACACACGGCCCCTACCTGGCCCAACCACCCCGGAACCTCCAGCCTCCAGTCCCGGTTCCACGCCTAGGCCGCGGCCCATCAGCCCTCACGCCGCCGAGGGGCAGCCCCCACTTCCGGCCCGACGCCCCGCCCCCGTC